>CAIIXF020000390.1:0-17000 GCA_903813345.2 Owenia fusiformis | reverse complement strand
GAACGTCATTTTCAAAACTTCGAAATGAAAACGTTGAGGCTTGAACGTTTTTTTCATAGTTCTCATATCTCAATATTTATCTTTTATTAAATATCGTAATATTTTTTATTAATTTCCATACAGTTGGGGAATACCGTTTCTTTTAATATAATATTTTGAATAATGAAGAGCGTTATTATTGAGAATGGGTCACTTACCCAAATATACAGGTAAATATGCAAAGTGTTACATATATAACAAAAAAATCTAAATGTAGGGGTACTTAGGAAATACTAGCCTTTGTTTGATTTATATTCACTGGGCTTGAACAGCCTTATTGTTCAATGAAAACACGACCTTGCTGTATCAGAGTATAATGATAAAACACATATACAGAGTGGCCCAAAAAGTTGGAACATTTGTTGATCATATTCAGAACAAGTATTTCTACTCCGAAATGCTCCAGATTTTGACTAAGCATACTTCAGTCAATTGTGTATCTGCTGTGAAGTTCATAGGTGCAGTCCATAATTTTTTTAAATGCATGTTAAATATACACTTCTTGCAGTTTTTTCAGAAATTATCTTTCTGTATCGATTATGAGGAATTATTTTTAAAAATGTAGCATGATATCTCTGCAAAAGGTGTCACAATGCGACTGTAGCACACTGTTGTCATTTTTTATATGTGAGAGCGCGCGATGAGATAAGATCAAAGTCAACGAGCTTTTAGGGGAATTTCGAGGGTGGGGGTAGAAAATTTGAAAATGAGTTTGCTTTTGAAGCTTTTTAGGGACTTTAAAAATACGAAATTCCGACTGATGTGGACGAGTAAAATGTTAACTATTAAGAACAAAACAGTTTTTTGCTATTCATATATGATTGTTACTACACGTATTCAAAATATCCCTTTCTCTAAAATTTGAGAATACGCCACTGGCGTTTTATGCTTATGACGCTACGCCAATGAACCTTATAACTTAAATGATGTATATGAAGGTTTCTTTTAGCGTATATGCAGGATTTTATTATACTCTCCTTGTTCTTTAAAGGGTAACTTGAGCTGCGAAATATGCTAATGGTGAGCTGCACAAAACGATCGGTGGTGCTCGGCCTAAGTTTCCTGGTAGTAGCGCTAGTACAGGCCGAATCCGACAACGTCTATGTGAGACCTTACGCATGTAATAATGTATTTGGAGGATGTTTAGACCCTTCAAGCCAGCAAGATGCCAAAGGTTAGGTTTGTATATTGTTTTTATTTATTTAATTATTCATTTTATAATTTATTTGTTTACTCATTTATTTGAATATTTATTTTTTTATATTATTATATTTATTTACTGCATTTATTCATCTATCAATGGAGATATATTTCCATTGCAGCATTATAGGAGTCGCATCATCATTAATTTATAAACATTTGAAATGTGATATCAATTCATTGTATATAAAAATGAAATATTTGTTCGAAATCTCTTTATATAGCCAATTCGCACAAGACAAAATCGTGTTTAATAACTAGCAATACCAATGTTACAACCATCTTACCCGGTCCTTAGTACTCGCAATCCTTGATTATTGATACACTTATTTGGAAGGTTATTTGAGCTTACCCGTTGGTATTGATACACTTATTTTTTCAATTATTGAGTCTTATTCTATTGCATTAATATGTAGTTGACTTTGTAACTACGGACGTGATATGATAGGTCTATTACATAATATGTATAAATATCGTGATGATTAATGAATCTAGATGAAGACTAATCATTAAAACAAACTAAGGCGACATTTAATATTTAAAGAAAAATAATTTGATAGATAACTTATGCATGTATAAGTCTCTTAGTAAAAAAATTAAGGGAAACGGGTTTCGTGATTTAACAGAGGACAGCAAGGTATCAATGTTGTTGTCTACGATCCCGGGTTCACGCTATTTATTTACAGTTTTTAGATTAAAGATCCTTATTTAAAGACAACGTCGTCTTTATGAACTATTTAAGACATCAGTAGTCACAGAAATTGATTATCCGAAGAGGATACCGAGTTCTGACCAGCAGACGAACAATTGCAGACATGGGCTAAGTTTGTTTAACAGGATCTTAAGAGGTTCTGGACAAATCATTTGATTCTGGACTTGTCATATTTTAATACGAAATCACATCCAAGGGTTGAATTTTTATTAGCTATTTAGAGAGTGAGTCCTGTCTAGTATTAATTTCAATAAAAAAGAACCCTATTTGAGAGTCAATCTAATACTTACATTACATTGATAAATGAAGGCAAATCCTGAAATATTTTTAAAGTGCATTTTTTATGAAATATTATCCAGCAAGTATTTATATGAAACGGTCTTATTTAAATACAAATCATAACATGATGATATTTTCCATGAAACATTTTTCATTTTTGATTTAGGTGAAAACCCTTACATGATGATGTGTTTTCATAACTTCTTTCATAAAATTCCATCAAGGGGTGAAGATAAAATGATCGAATTTAAGTGATTTAAGGATCACGAGAATATGTTTTCTTGGATATTTTCTATGAAATCCCATCCAATGGTCAAGGTAAAATTTTGATTTTGATTTGGTATTAGGTCACGTGTTCCAAAGATCCATATAAGGCCCATAGAACCATATAGGAACGTCATTTTGAATGTCACGTGATAGATCCATATAAGGCTTTTAGAACCATGTCGGGAAAGATGAGGGGAAGCCCCTGACACCTGTTTCAAGATTTTTTCGGTTTTTATGCACTTCATTATTGTACCGAAGTTTGCCGATTCGATTCGTCGTATTTCGGAATCCTGGTGACAATTTTATACTCCAATTGGAGTTTTTTTGATCTACTTCTTATGACGAAAATTTCCGACCCTTGTTCGGATTAATCCGGATTTTCTGACCTACTTTATCTACCGAGATTTCACGAGTTAACATTCGTCTCATTTCGGAATCCTGGTGACAATTTTATACTCCATTGGAGTATTTTTGATCTACTTTTTCTGACCTACTTTATCTACCGAGATTTCACGAGTTAACATTCGTCTCATTTCGGAATCCTGGTGACAATTTTATACTCCATTGGAGTATTTTTGATCTACTTTTTCTGACCTACTTTATCTACCGAGATTTCACGAGTTAACATTCGTCTCATTTCGGAATCCTGGTGACAATTTTATACTCCATTGGAGTATTTTTGATCTACTTTTTCTGGATTTTGCCCTACTTATTATATCTTAACAACAAGCAAATCAAAAAGTTCGACATGAACGGGTCTCGATCAACTAACCTAGAGCATGGAAGCCAGGCACGCTAACCATGAGGCCAACGTGCTACCGATATGAAAGAACAAAAGTATTATATATTTATACCGAGCGTCAATTCAAAATGATCCTCACTTTTGACTCCACTTAAATACGACTCGTCAGTTGTATCCAGAATAGGTGGACGCCTATGGCGCTAGTGAATAACCAAGTCCCAGGTGAGTGGTTCGTATCCCTCCGTGATATACTATTTTTGTTTTATTAAATACGACAGAAAGGAGCAAGGTGTAGGTTGAAAACAAGACGTTAGTTTGTTTTAAAACAGTTTGGAAACATTAATCTCTGATAATTTAAGGTTTCCACTCCTGAAGGGCCTCTAGATCTATGAAATTCATTAATCAAGACAGTGTAAAATTTTTAGATATATGTAATACATTTTCATACTTTAGCCTGTGGAATCAACTAAATATTACATTTTGGATTTCATTGATATCCTGTCATAGTCCTAATTTTTTTTTCTGGAACATTATTTTTTTCAACACTGATACAAATTTCCCTGACATTTCCCTGACATATCTACCGTTTCAAAATTCTCGGTCATCTTTGGCCCTTTTGACCTAATTTTAAAATTACCTGACATTTCCATCACTTGGAAAATTAAGTCAATTTCCCTGACATTTGCAGGTGTGTACGAACCCTTGAAATATCCCAATGGCTCGCCCTATGAATCGCTAGCACAGATTGGATTGATTAGTGTTTCAAAATGGTGGACAAAGTGTTTGATTAGATAATTTACCTATTGAGATTCTTAAAGGGGCAACAAGGCCTGTACATAGAAAATTCGAAATTTTTTACATTTTCTGAATTTTTAGAGCAACATTTGGCTTAAAATATTTTTTATACATTTTTTCTTAAAATGTATGGATAAACAATAAAATTTCAGCATTAAGCAGTGCAAATTCAGTTCAAAAGCTTCTATAAAGGGAGTCCAACTTATAGATTTTGAAGATCCGACTCGTTTAAAGAAGAATATCAGCAGCTTAAATCACGCCCGATGATCATACAAAATGGATGGAGGGGGGGGGGAGTAGGCGATTTCTGCAAGAAAACTCAACAAATTTGGAAGATTTAATTTTTTCAAGATAAAATGTACAACTGAATTGCCAAATGAATAGGCGCAGTGCATGGCAAAATATATAAGGTCTTCTAGTATTTTTTTGAACTGATACGCTTCTAAGATATGAGATCTATTATAAAAGGCGCATCATCATCAACGTGCAAAAGTCAATGTTTTTGCTATAAATCAGGCAACAATGGTCTACACGACCTGTAATAAATAGGTATGAGGGGCGTTATTATCACAACACTGACATTGCTCACTTTTTAAAGTTGTTTCAATGCGTTATACAAAAAATAACCCCATTGTTACAAAATCACAAAAAGTGAAATATCTATTCTTGTATTGCATTTTCTTTCACTGGACATATTTTAATTTGCATTGCTATTAGATACATTTTAAGGGTGATATGAAAATTGAACCACGAAAACAGATGTACTTTAAGTTAAAGGGAACTTTCTACCATACCCGCCATGCTATCTGACCCGAACGAGCCACCTTGTGGTGAGACTGGTAACTACCTGCTCGCATCTGCGTTATTACACAGAGACATAAACGTATACACAAGGAAACGATAGGAGCTAACCTATTTTATCTCTGTATACATTTTAACCTTAATACATCTTTACAAAAAAATACAAAATACCTGTATATTGATTTTTTGACCTTGACCGATTCTTGAATTGAATCGAATTTGTCCAAAGGACTTGAAACGTAAAATACCTAAATATTTATCTTTGACCTTGGGATGACCTTGTACAAGAAACATTAATGTTGACCTCGGTTCATCTAATCATAATTCGCCAAGGGCCATAGTATCATCAAACGCAAAATACCTAGACATTGATCGTTTACCTTCGAATGAACTTAATTCTGACCTTCGGAGACCAACTTACTAAGGTTAAATGGTGTAGAAGGAGATGTTCCGACAGACAGACAAAATGACAGACAGACCGAACATGCTTTATAGTAGGTCTCGACATCTCCTTTTGCCCTCATACTTGATGGACCAGTGAGCGTTCTACTAAGGTCAGAGGTCAAAGTCATTCTAGGTTAAAGGCAGAATCAGATATATGGAGGTGACAAAATTACAAGCAACATGTACAACTGACGTACCAATCTATTCCTTACAATCTCAAATACAATATCTCACAAAATATTTACGATATGTTAGAAATTGATGAAGTTATAATAGATTAAAAGTGCAAAATTGTAAATAATAAGTAACCATTCTTATAAAAGAAATATACAAAAGTCATTGTTGTAAACTCTTTAGTTTTCCTGAAATAAAGTGTGCACTTTGGGGATTTTTAGAAAATAGACATGAAAAGGAATGACACAAGCCAGAAATATTCTAAAATTGAAACAATTTTTTGTTAGACTGCTTGCTTGATCCGATTCTAAATGTCAATATCTAGGTTTACGCGTTTTTTACCCTTGGTCTGAGATTCGACCCTTGATGAGGCATGATTAGGTGACCTGGAGTCAAGTTCATTCCTATGTAAAATATCAATATCAAGTAAATTGGTGATTTAAAATCCTTTGGGCTGCTGTGACCCTTGGCAACCAACGATTAGGTGAACTGAGTTCAAGGCCAATGTTACTGGGTCAAGTTTGTTTCAAGATCAAACATTAATATTTAAGTATTTGGCGTTGTAAGGACCTTGAGGGCTACAATGAGCATTGACGACACATGCTTAGGTGACCTAAGGTCAAAGTCAATGTGTATCGGCCAACGTTATTTCAAGGTCACATCTAGGTACTAGTATCTGGCGTTTCACGAGGTTTCAACAAGTTCATCTCAATTCAAAAGTCAGTCAAAGTCAAGTTATCAATACATGTATTTTGCACTTTATGGAGACTGCTGCTATGTGGGGACCCTTCGTGATCCACTCGAACATGTAGATTTCTAGTATTTGTAAAGATGTATAAAAGTTAAAATGTATACTTTCCATGAGCTCCTATCGTTGGATTTAAATAAGGAGTATGATTTTAAAATTGGCTAGGTCGTGGTTATGCAACAATAGTATGTTCGAAATACCCCTGTGTAATGCCCGGATCACATTTGCTGCGAGTATTTTGTTCAAAATTGAATTCATTTCTGAACACAATACTCAATCGTCCGGGCGGCGTTGTGAAAATCGGAGCAAATGTGACCAAGACATAAAACAATTGAATAATACACAGCTGTATCAGTTTCACATTTACTGCGGTCAACAGCATTTACAAAAATACCGCCAGAGTTGGCAACCATATAAAATGAAACCAATCCCGCTGTGATTCATAGAAATAACTAATTTACTGCATTTAGTTCAATGTTATGACCATGTCGATTTACATGAGTGTCCGATTCATTGTACCAAATGATCTTGTACACCTGCCATTATGATCTCCCCATGAACAAAATGAATCATTTTTAGGTGTAATATAAAGAATACAATGTTACATAATACTTTGGAAAATATTTAAGCGTTTGGCCCCACATGGGCTGAGGTTGGGGTCATTAAGTTCAGCAAGGGTGTATTGACTTGACATTGGATGTGTTCTATTGACTTAACATGTGGATACCATCAGATTCCAATGGAGGCCATTGCATTGGTTTCTATTGATTTTCACAAAAATACCTAAAATACACTATGACCTGAATCGATTGCAAATTAAATAATTTCACAATATGACACGAATGGTATTTCAGATCAGATGTGCAAATATAAAGTTTGCAATCGATTCAGGTCATACTTCAAATTAAAAGATTATTCATTTTTTTCATCATTTTTTCCTACAAAATGGCTATAGAAAAATGCTTCAAAAGCAACTTTTACACTTATGAAATCCCATACAACTTTGTAAATCCAAAGATTATACTGTTATGATTCATTAATTAATAACATATTTTGATAAGATGTAGGGATGTGTAGGATGCAAATGGATTTTGACAGGCACAAAAAGACTTCCTGGTTTGGCATCTCTACCCCTGTACACTTTATGATTGAATATTGCCCTAAAAAGTGGCCCATGCATCAATACAGTGCTGAATATAGGTCAACAAGATACTAGTGTACATATAAATGTAATAATAAAAGCAGTATATTTATTTTGAAAAATCAGATGAATTTATTTTTGTTCATGGGGAGATCATAATGGCAGGTGTACAAGATCCTTTAAACCTTGGCTGTTCTCCAGAAACCAATAAGCTGACATATATCATATTTTACATTTTAATACAACTGAAAAGATAATAAATGTTTTAATATAAAGTTGACGTAGTTATAAATGTTTTCAGCGTAAAATCAAAGCACAACCATATAATTAAAAAAATTAAAAAAATACGCTGGGATTCCAACTGGATACAACTGACGAGTTGTATTTAAAGATATGCTATACAGATATGTAGGTCAGTATTACATAATCGTGAAATGAATAAGTCTGAATATATCATTGGTCAGAAAACACTAAAACCTGCTTGAAACTGTAAAAGTTTATACACTCTATTCCACACTGTATAGAAATAAAATAACTTACACTATAAGTAACTGTGAGCCAATCATTGCATAGAAAAAACTTTATGCACTGTTTATAAGATTCACTGAGACAAGTGGGTCAATACTTCGTGTACTTTATGTGCTCTCACACAATTACCTTCCCTTGCATAAAGTTGCTGTACAGTTATATGTAACTGAATATTGTATATTCATCACAAACAACCTTAGCAAAATGATGGTTCGACGAAATGGACGGTTCGCTAAAACCAATAAACCAGGCAATCCAGGCCAATTTGGAAAGAAACTAGATAGCGTGATAGCGAATGAGGATAGTAAGTGAAATATATTTTGCAAAGGTCAGCTTGTAAACTACTGGGTAACCCTAAATGATGAGAAATATGTACAAAATATGTTTTGCATGATTTATTCATATCCCAATGATTTAACTCCTTCACTGCATCTAATAAGGTATATAGATACTAATTACGGGACATTTAGGAATTAAGTGACTAGACCAAAGCAAGCATGTTTGAGATTTTAATGATTTTAAATAAATTACCACTTCATTATTTGCTTTTAGACATTCAATCAGTTTTATTTGTCCAACAAACCATATTCACAATTGTTCAATCCAACGAAGATTAGGGGATAAGCTATAGAGACCCCTCCATTTGTCCGTCCATCCATCCTTCAACTAGACAACAGCAACACCAAAGTGTAGCAAATCCAATCGAACAGCCATGGCTGGCATTTTTTTTACAAACAAAGTATACAGCAAAAATGGCAGCCATTTTTCAAAATGGCCACCTTCTACCAAAAGTGTCATTAGACAGTGTGCCACGCTTATAGTATTCACGCATCAAATATGAACAAAATCGCTCTACTACTTTTCGAGTTATAGTAAAATACGTTAAAATGACGGCCATTTTTCAAAATGGCTGCCTTCTACCAAAAGTGTCATTAGACAGTGTGCCATGCTTATAGTATTCACATACCAAATATGAACAAAATCGCTCCACTACTTTTCGTGTTATAGTAAAATACGTTAAAATGGCCGCCTTCTACCAGAAGAGTCATTAGACAGTGTGCCATGCTTATAGTTTTCATATACCAAATATGAACAAAATCGCTGGACTACTTTTCGAGTTATAGTAAAATACGTTAAAATGACGGCCATTTTTCAAAATGGCTGCCTTCTACCAAAAGTGTCATTAGACAGTGTGCCATGCTTATAGTATTCACATACCAAATATGAACAAAATCGCTCCACTACTTTTCGTGTTATAGTAAAATACGTTAAAATGGCCGCCTTCTACCAGAAGAGTCATTAGACAGTGTGCCATGCTTATAGTTTTCATATACCAAATATGAACAAAATCGCTCGACTACTTTTCGAGTTATAGTAAAATACGTTAAAATGACGGCCATTTTTCAAAATGGCTGCCTTCTACCAAAAGTGTCATTAGACAGTGTGCCATGCTTATAGTATTCACATACCAAATATGAACAAAATCGCTCCACTACTTTTCGTGTTATAGTAAAATACGTTAAAATGGCCGCCTTCTACCAGAAGAGTCATTAGACAGTGTGCCATGCTTATAGTTTTCATATACCAAATATGAACAAAATCGCTCGACTACTTTTCGAGTTACAGCAAAAATCGTAAAATAACGAGAAAAGGCCGCCATAGTTCAATTCTTTGAAGCAAATGATTCTAAAAGTATAACATATCTTTGAAAAAATATCATTCTGTTAAGTGAAATTGTAAAGATTATTTTGCAATGTGTGAAATTGAATTAAAGCACATGATTCAATGAATAGTGGATGCTTCAATTCACTTATGTCTTCTAGTCTAGGCTTTGAATTCGGACTACCACCCTCGTTCATAGTCTAGAATCAGGACATATGTTAAATTTAATCATCTACAATGCATTGAGTCATTGGTTTAAATCCTATAATATAATATGCCTATCAATATGATATGTAATTATTTAAGTATCATCTCAATGCTTTAATTTTAATAGAATTATTTTAATATTTTACTAACTGTATAATATGTAGTTTGCATTACTGTTGATAAATAAATAAATGATTGCACTGTTCAGTAAAGAAATATAGCAATTGTATTATTTAAACTGACTATACACTATAGAAATGATTTTCATTGAAAAATCAAATCAGTACCAAAATTATGGTTACCCTGTAGTAGTGAAAGGCACATTAAAAATGAATATCACCCCCTTCAATCTATTTTTACAGGTTTTTATGATTATTTCAAATTTTTCTATAGTTTGCGTAACCAGGACGGTGAATTTTCTTCATTTTTCATCAAACATTTTGTCTTACCAATATTAATAATATCTGTCAATTTTATCAAAATCGCGCCGCTACGTTTGAAAATAATTCAAATTATGTAGTTTTTCCCATTGATCTCCATTATAAAAATAGAATTTTCAAACTTAACATTTTAAAATTCTACGCGGTGAAAAGTTGCATATTGAGTAGTTAGTTTATGTTATGGTGTTAAAAATTCAAAACAAAAAGGAATAAAGAAAAAATGCCACAGAGAAGTCTCAATAGAGTCTCTTTAAGGTGGTCTAAAGTGCTGCTTTTCGTGAAGCCACTCAGTAAAATTACGATTTCTCTGCACCCTGATGTTCAATCAACATCATTCGAGTATCAATATGTTCCTGACACGTTCGGGCATCCGGTTATGACAACGTCTACCCAATGTTTGCACGAGAAATTGACGTAATTCATGACTGAAATCGGGAAGACAAAAATATGTGATATTAGAGAATTTTCGTTATAAGTTGTTTCAAAAACGTATACGTATACTTATAGTTTAAAGGGTCTTGTCGAACTAAAATCAATTCAAATTGATTTTCATAATCTGTACCAAGAGGGGCATAACTATTCCCGATATATTCAAGCTCCATCATCAACTAGGGACTGCGAATACAATGTCCTTTGCTAGTGTCAATTATGAACACGATAAACTAAACGCTAGTTGACGGGTCCTTGTAGTGTACGATAAACAAGAGCCTTTAAAGTGAATCACTACACGAACGAGTCGATCATTTCAAAGTTCTCATGAAATTATAAGGTCAATTTTTAAGTTTTTACGTATAAAAGGGCCTTTATACGCAGATTATAAACTTACAGAGTTGGATCTCCGCATAGTATATGTGTGGACCTACTGACCAGAATGGCTTATTAAAATTAATCGGCTGAATAGGCATAGTATCCAATCAAACAGCTCGACTCATTCATTTGCTGAACTAATTCTCCCTTCGTTATTTCTACAAGGTGATTCAAAACGATCATCTACAAAAAATATATTTGAGAGTAGATAAATCTGTAAAACCCGTGTGCTATATCAGCCTATTTGATTCTAGAAAACACATATGACACAACTAAACATGCTTTGCATCAAGGGGGTACGGATGGTATGCCATTGGCCCTTTTTATTACCGTCCTAGGAGATATTTCCCGACGAATTAGGAAATTATGAAACACCTTGTTTATTGGGTTTATAAGTATAAGTATACGTATAAGTTTTTAAAAAACGTATAACGAAAATTCTCTATCCTTTCAGAATTGTTTATGATAACTATTTACAAAAACTTTCCCGAGACACAATCCATTTAGGTAGGGTTTGTTTTAAAGTCGAAAAGCCCCAATAAGACAAGACAAACCCAGATTAAAACCGGAAGAATGCAGATTTCATGTAATGATTTACGTTCATGTAAACAAGTAAAGTACAATATAATCCCCATATAAAACACTGGCCTACGTGACATGTAATAACAGGTTCAAATTGAAATATAGAAAATTTTCAACATAGCATTTGCTTCCGTGTTCTGTATGCCCCTCTACTTGCTTAATAAGGCAATGTATATGTATCTTCAAATACAACCTTAGCCAAGTAGATTAGAGTCTCTGGAACACTTTTGTAAATAGTTTTCACAAGCAATTTTGTTTGTGAATCTCAAATTTTGTCTTCCTGATTTCAGTCATGAATTAAGTCAATTTCGCGTGCAAACTTTGTGTAGACCTTGCTATTCCCGGACGCCCAAACGTGTCAGGAATACATATATATTTGAATGATCTTGATTGGACATCAGATTGCAGAGAAATCGTATTTTTACTGAGTGGATTAATGAATTTCATAGATCTAGAGGCCCTTCAGGAGTGGAAAACCTTAAATTATCAGAGATTAATGTTTCCAAACTGTTTTGAAACAAACTAACGTCTTGTTTTCAACCTACATCTTGCTCCTTTCTGTCGTATTTAATAAAACAAAAATAGTATATCACGGAGGGATACGAACCACTCACCTGGGACTTGGTTATTCACTAGCGCCATAGGCGTCCACCTATTCTGGATACAACTGACGAGTCGTATTTAAGTGGAGTCAAAAGTGAGGATCATTTTGAATTGACGCTCGGTATAAATATATAATACTTTTGTTCTTTCATATCGGTAGCACGTTGGCCTCATGGTTAGCGTGCCTGGCTTCCATGCTCTAGGTTAGTTGATCGAGACCCGTTCATGTCGAACTTTTTGATTTGCTTGTTGTCAAGATATAATAAGTAGGGCAAAATCCAGAAAAAGTAGATCAAAAATACTCCAATGGAGTATAAAATTGTCACCAGGATTCCGAAATGAGACGAATGTTAACTCGTGAAATCTCGGTAGATAAAGTAGGTCAGAAAAAGTAGATCAAAAATACTCCAATGGAGTATAAAATTGTCACCAGGATTCCGAAATGAGACGAATGTTAACTCGTGAAATCTCGGTAGATAAAGTAGGTCAGAAAATCCGGATTAATCCGAACAAGGGTCGGGAATTTTCGTCATAAGAAGTAGATCAAAAAAACTCCAATTGGAGTATAAAATTGTCACCAGGATTCCGAAATACGACGAATCGAATCGGCAAACTTCGGTACAATAATGAAGTGCATAAAAACCGAAAAAATCGTGAAACAGGTGTCAGGGGCTTCCCCTCATCTTTCCCGACATGGTTCTAAAAGCCTTATATGGATCTATCACGTGACATTCAAAATGACTTTCCTATATGGTTCTATGGGCCTTATATGGATCTTTGGAACACGTGACCTAATACCAAATCAAAATTTTACCTTGACCATTGGATGGGATTTCGTAGAAAATATCCAAGAAAACATATTGTCGTGATCCTTAAATCACTTAAATTCGATCATTTTATCTTCACCCCTTGATGGAATTTTATGAAAGAAGTTATGAAAACACATCATCATGTAAGGGTTTTCAGCTAAATTAAAAATGAAAAATGTATCATGAAAAATATCATCATGTTATGATTTGTATTTAAATAAGACCGTTTCATGTTTTGCTGGATAATATTTCATAAAAAATGCACTTTAAAAATATTTCAGGATTTGCCTTAATTTATCAATGTAATGTAAGTATTAGATTGACTCTCAAATAGGGTTCTATTTTAACTTTTTTATTGAAATTAATACTAGGCAGGACTCACTCTCTAAATAGCTAATAAAAATTCAACCCTTGGATGTGATTTCGTTGAAAAAAAAATATGACAAGTCCAGAATCAAATGATTTGTCCAGAACCTCTTAAGATCCTGTTGTTTATTTAACAGTTAGATTTGTTGACTTACTGATCTGTATTGTTATCTCTGGGAAGACGTTATTTTTATTTATTCTATACTTTGTATTTGCGTCCAATGTAATAAAGTTGATACTTTTATGAACAAGAATTTCATTTTAATGGCCATTTTGTATGCCTTTTATTTCCACACCATGTTTTGATTTTGCCTCGATGTTATTGTGTCAAAGTGTTTTTGCTATAAAATTCAAGAAATGTCAACTTTTTAATTAAGGAATGTTGGTTACTCTCTTGTGGTAAATCAAATTGTTGATGATGTCAACGGATCATGAGAAAACACATTGTCCGGGGAAATATATCAATATCACTTGTATATCGGATAGAAAAATAAATATTATAGTAGATGCTAATTGTCTGCTCTGAAATAATGTGACTAATGACTATTCCAGCGAATCAGGTGGATATTTCAACGGTTTTCGCGTAATGAAAGAATTTAGTTTTCGTTTCTATTTGACAAGTAGGGTCGTTGATAAACACATATAACTGTAAAAGTATTTATTGGAAGTACTTGTTTTAACAGTCTTTTCGCTTCTCTTTTTGTCTCTCGACAGGGATAGGCGTAGCCAGAGGGGGGGGGGGGGGGTTGCGGTGCATAACCAATAAAATAGAACCAAGAAATAGAAGAAGAGATAGAAGCTTCAAGCTCAATTTTGAAGGAAGTTGCATCTTTTGGCTTGCTTTTGCCACGATCGCAACCCCCTCCCCCGACTGAAAACCGTTATTGTTTTTTGGCGATCGCACCCCCCCCCCCCCCCGACTGAAAGTTGGCAACGCCCCTGAACATGGATAATAGGGGCACTTTTACGCTGCGTGCAGAGTCTAATTATAACCTACGAGAAGACGAAACTCTCATTTAAGAAATGAAGTCGAACAAATGCAAAGGGAAGAGTATTATAGAAGGGGATCATATAAAAGCATGATCTATTTCAAAACGCCTTTAACTTTTGTTCTTCAACTGTTGCCCTTTGTGCATTTTAAAAATAAAATATCTTAATCTGATTTGTTCCACCTTTCTTTTCGCTCAGTTCTGCAATATTATCGTTATGTCCATATGTTGTTTAGGATTATGTCATTTGCGAAATAGATGTAAGACATTATTAGAATGAAGATGGGAGTTTCCACGATAATGTTGTTCACATGATTTTATACACATACCTGCAATATTAAGACAGAAGTCTTAATATTGTCCAATCAAAAAATAAGAATCTAACATTTAATGATAACAAAAGGATTAATTGCTTAGTTCTCTTTGTCTTAGTCTTTGTTTTCTTAAATGCGGAAGTGTACCAACATCACCTAGATTACATAAGAGATCATCTAACAGTCTAAAATTGCTTTTAATTGCAAGTTAATGCATTCCAATCAAAATTTGTATACCTGTAATTTGGGGGGGGGGGCGATGTTACATCACATAACTACATCGTTCATATAGAAATATAAAATACACATGTCCGACTAAAGCTAAAATTATAAAAACTCATTTCAAAGTCATTATGTTCATGGAAGCGTCAAGTTATGAAAAACAATGCTAAACACGCAAACAAATCGATTTGATTACCATTGAAAACGTCTTGAGAGGAAATGGACAAATGTATTTTTCGAACTCATTATCACGTCTGTCTGATTGAAATACTACAATCTTATTTCTAGGAATTATTTCTGCCTCTCATTCCTTAAACCGGCTTCGTTAAACAGTGCCAAAATACAGAGCCAAAAACAAGACTATTTTTATATTTAAATCCCCTCACCTTGTCAATGTCTATGCCTGCATCTGGTTTTCCCACTTTTGGGAGGGAGCCAATATACACATAGATTACTTACTGGCCATGGACGGGGGGGGGCACAGAAACGAACATTCTGGGGTCATAAAGGATAACTGGGGAAAGGGGGGGGGGTGGTGGTGAATAGTGAAGTCCGGGAGTGAAGTTAAGGGGTACTGAAATCTTTCTCTTGATATTTAGTGCTTGAATGGAGACTTGTTTCCACTCCCCGCATTCTAGTAGAATTTAAATATTTGATCCAAAGGAGTTATTTTAAACCAAACTTGCATTCCGATTAATTAACACTCCCATGATTGTACCGCTTCACTATTGTCTAAGATAATTATAATGAATTCACGGGACACTTATAGTCTTCCTTTTAAACTTTAGTGGTTGGATGGAGACTTGTTTCCCCACCCCGTACACTAGTAAATTTGTAAATTTAAATTATTTGATTTAGGGAGGTATTTGCAATCCAACTCTGATGATGCAAGACTAGTCAGCCAAGACTAAATTATGAACTTATTATCATTTAGACTATTGAGTTCATTAAATTATAATTCCATAGATATCATATTTAATCCTGTCAACACAATAATGGTATTAATTGGCATGATATGTAATCAGAGACGGTTTAAAAAGTTGTTTAGTATAGATAGTTTTAGGAAAAATCCTAATTCAAAGTTTTTGTTCTCTCGCAATCCAGAGCAAACCACTCGCCGGGCAAGCATTCTTTAAAAACGTGAAATTTTCACCATGTTGAGCAGTTTTGAAAATTGTCCAATTTGAACCATCGCCTTGTATATTTTTATAACTGCCCCCCCCCCTTGACACTCGAGTGTAAGAATCCTTTCCACACTGTCAATGGTTTTACAAAATAGTTCATGTCAGGAAGGGGGAGGGGTGAGTGTGGAGAACAATCACTGACTGCGATTTGTATGATTGAACATTATACACTTATCATAAATTCGTAAAGAATAGTTTCAAAATAAACATGAGTTACTTGTAATTATCAGACCAATCTTTTATGGGCAATATTATATATCAGACTCTTTTATGGACAATATTATATATGCGAAGAATTATTAAACGCTTGCTGCATGCAAACATACAACACTTTTTAATTGGAATACTTTACTTAGTTAATTAACAGAGTAGTCATATGACACACGGATAAGACGTAACTGGTTCGAGGATAAGCTCTATCTATCTCTCAATAGATTGAACTTTTTATTCCTGAGAATTAGTAGTTAGTCGTGCTTATTACTAATGGATAACACATAAAGTATTCTTTCTTAGTAGTGCTTACAAAATAGTGTTTCCCGTTGTGTCGGAACAATGTGCAGAAAATAGAACAGAATAACAATAGTCTGGCATAGCTTTTGATAAAAAAACTCAGATTTTGATCATTCCGAATTTCTGGCACGGTGTCTTATAGAAATGATCATCACATAAAGTATAACTTAATAGTCGTGTTATTGCCTTGTGGGTAAATGGATAGTGTGAGAAATTATTAATACATGGCATTTGTAAGTTGCTTACACTGCACTTCGTAAGTTTCGAAGCATAAATTCGAGCGACAGTGTCCGCGGCTGAATGGGTTAGAAAGTGTACAACGAAGTGTACTCACGTCAATAAAAAATAAAACAATTTCTCTCAAAAAGCATTTACTTATCCAGGCTAGATTTATAGAAAAATATCTCGGAATCGTTTTTCCAATCTAATTAAGGG
>CAIIXF020000389.1:0-17000 GCA_903813345.2 Owenia fusiformis | reverse complement strand
AAAAATACCTTTTAGACCATCTTTACTTTGAGAAGGTCATTGAAGGTCAATTGTCAAATCTAGAGTCAGATTTGAATTTCTGAGACCTTGACGATATTTTTGAAAAAATGGTCAATTTGAAGACCTTTTTGGCCTTAAAGAATTTACAGTTGTAAGAAAGAAGAGTGCATTCTTGTTCTATTGTTTTTGAAGAATGGACACTGCAAGCTATCTAAAACCATTGTGGCAAAAAATATGATTGACAGTGTTTGGCTCAATATTAACACCTTGACTGTCACATGCAGTGCACCGAAGCTGTACTTATTAAACCATTTTCAATCACTCAATAGTTAAATTGTAAACACAAAATAAATAAAATTTTTAACTGTACCTGATATCACTTCTCACTTCTCTACACACTTACCTCATAGTTAATACAAAATAATTGTTCTTGGATCATGGGTCATTTACCCTTCATAAGCGTCAGTGTGGGGTTTAAGTTAAATAAACTATTCGAACTGGGTCTTATGAGAACTAATAGCCTCAGGCCAAGCCCCTCTGCTATTATTTCTCATAAAACCCAGTACTCATAGTTTATCCATAACTGGATGACCGATTAGAAGATTCAATGACCTTCTATAAAATTACAAACTGAACATGTTGCTATACCTTAGACGACTACCTGGTTGTTATTCACTAAAGGGATTCTCATTATAGGTTGGCACATAAAAATGCTTCTGGGTCCAATGACTGCCACTTGGTTCGGTGTTGTTGCTTTTAGGGGCTGTAAATGGAAATAGAGGTTTTGGTTTAAATGAGGGATCCCAAACTTATATGTAGGCCATAGGCCTATGTAAAAGTAGTAGTAAGCTTATGAACATCGAGAGCACTCATAAGCTGCCTTCCTACTACTTTTCCCTAGGCCTATGCTATAGGTCAATGGACAGAATTATGATTAAGCTTAGGGGTGCTGTGATTCAAGAGATTAATAAATGCTGCATCTAATATAACACCATTGTAATTGAGGGCATTCTGGAGTGGATTTGACCTAGGATGAAGAAACTATATAGGTGACAACGGGCTTTGAAAGCACATTATAAGTAGTATTCGCTGCCAGATCAACCTACTATTGTATGGCTCATTAAATATAAATAGTACCTGCCACTATTTCATTCATATTAAAATGAATTTGCTATCAAAAGTAGGTTAAATCATCGCCTTTTACCCAACATATGACATCCTGAATACTTTTAAAGTGCAGTCTAGTACTGAGTGAGCCAAAAATGTAGCCCAAACAAATTCCGCATCTGCTAAAGTGTTATTTCGCATAATAAAACCTTGTTTAAAGTTCTTTCATTTTACTTAGTTTAAATGGCCCTGCCCAAATGGTCGGGATTTTATGGCTATAATACGAAACATGGTCCACGTGGGTCCAAAATGCCAGCCTCATCTCATGACTACGGGCTATCTCTGATATAATGTCAACCCCTACAACAGGTTGGAGAAAAATTTCTGTGACCGTGAACTTACAACCTCATCCGACCAGTGCAGTTCTGCCTGAAGGGACGAGGCTGAAATTCGTAGAATGGTCATAGAATTGTGACCATAAGAAATGGACCAATGAAACATGGTAAAACGCAAAAAGATATTACATGGTAAAATTAACCAAATATGATTTCAACTCATACTGAATGAATGATTTTATAACATTTCTTTGGATAGCATTTTTGTCTCACCCTGTAATTCCTTTTATTTTCACACTTATTCATTTCAGCCTGCCCAAACAAAAATTTAGGTTGAATAGTCAAAACCAGGTACATGTAATTACAAAGAACTATTCAGTATATAAATAGCTCTACGTGAATGACACAACTGTTTTATACACAAACAATACAAAGTAAAATGCAGGATTAAGCCAATCCATAACTCTGAGTAAGTCACTATCTGAGTGTTTGAAACAGTGTAACAAACAAATTATTGTGACACTTAGCTGCCCTCTATTTTGTTATTGTATAATATTAGTATGAAGCACCTAATAATATCAGAAAAGGTTAGGAAAAAATCCCGAAAAAAAAAACAAAAAAAGTAGGTTCATAATTAACTTTTCCCCTTTACAGTTTAAATCATGTCTAAAAGTTCAATACAACTTTGCACTAAAAATTATTAGAAGGCCTGCATTTTGGCTGAAAATTGCGTCAGTATTCGGGAAAATTGGTGAGGATGGGTGGATTAGGGACAGCTTAAGAGATAATCCAATCAACTTGATTATCATCCTAATGTCATTTATTGAAGATAAGACATGGATCTAACAGAACCATTTGTTTTTGTGGTTAAATTATTTTTCGAACAAAAGATATAGCCCTTTGAAAAATGCTTGCCATATCTTACGTGCTCTTTTCAGTTCTTAACTGCTATGCTATGTTCGAGTATACTATTTACCTTCCAGTTAATCTCGGATATTTTATAATACAAATTGATAAAATAGTTTGATTTGTTGCAGCTGCACCTACCTCGACGGCAGATGCGACAACTGAATCAGAAACGGAAGATGTTACAAGTGAATCTATGACAACTGAATATGTTACGGAAGGTGTGACAACTGAGTCTATTACTGAAGATGTGACAACTGAATCTTTTACTGAAGATTTGACAACTGAATCTGTTACCGAAGATGTGACGACTGAATCTATTACTGAATCTGTTACTGAAGAAGTGACGACTGAATCTGTTACTGATGATGTGACGACTGAATCTGTTACTAACGATGTGACAACTGAATATGTTACTAAAAGTGTGACAACTAAATCTCTTACTGAAAATGTGACAACTAAATCTGTTACTGAAGATATTACATCTGAATCTGTTACTGATTTAACAACTGAATATGTAACTGAAGATGTGACAACTGAAACTGCTACTAAAGATGTTACGACTGAATCTATTACTGATGTTACAACTGAATCTGTTACTGAAGATGCAACAATGGAAACTGCTACTAAAGATGTTACAACTGAATCTATTACTGATGTTACAAGTGAATCTGTAACTGAAGATGTTACAACTGAATCTATTACTGATGTTAGAACTGAATCTGTTACTGAAGATGCAACGACTGAAACTGCTACTAAATATGTTACAACTGAATCCATTACTGATGTTACAACTGAATCTGCAACTGAAATTGTGACAACTGAAACTGCCACTAAAGATGTTACAAATGAATCTATTACCGATGTTACAACTGAATCTGCTATTGACGATGCAACAACTGAAACTGCTACTAAAGATTTTACAACTGAATCTGTAACTGAAGATGCAACAACTGAAACTGCTACTAAAGATGTTACAACTGAATATATTACTGATGTTACAACTGAATCTATAACTGAAGATTTTACAACTGAATATGTTACTGATTTAACAACTGAATCTGTAACTGAAGAAGCAACAACTGAAACTGCTACTAAAGATGTTACAACTGAATCTATTACCGATGTTACAACTGAATCTGTAACTGAAAATGTGACAACTGAAACTGCTACAAAAGATTTTTCAACTGAAGATGTTACAACTGAATCTGTAACTGAAGATGTTACAACTGAATCTATTACTGATGTTACAACTGAATCTGCAACTGAAATTGTGACAACTGAAACTGCCACTAAAGATGTTACAAATGAATCTATTACCAATGTTACAACTGAATCTGTAACTGAAGATGTTACAACTGAATCTGCTACTCACGATGCAACAACTGAAACTGCTACTAAAAATATTACGACTGAATCTGTTACCGATGTTACAACTGAATCTGTAACTGAAGATGTTACAACTGAATCTGAATCTGATACTAGTTTTACAACTGAATCTGTGCCTTGATTGAAAGTGAAAGTTTTAAGATGTCTTGATTACCCGATATATTCTTCATGTGGTTAAATGCTGATTGATTGAAATGTAAGGGTAGGGAACATATATTGGAGAGGTTAAGCTACCGTATAAAATCCAAAACGCAACTTAAACGTATCAATCGGCCCTATTCAGCTCTAGTGTTTGTTTAGACTACACCATAGCTTGTAATGATTACATAGTATCCCATTGATGAAGTTCAATAGCTGGTTTTCTAATACATATTTTAAACGAGCTCGTTTCGTAAGATTATTGGAGTTAAATCATGCGTAACATACATCATCTTCTTCAGAAAGAATTATACTCTGCATCGAAATCAAAATTGCAAAGATAGTATTCAACAGACATGAGTATAATGATTCCCGTTGATAGCAACGTGAAATTTAAAATCTCCCGTTCTAAACACGCAACTTTGAAGTTGAACGGGTATCTGAAGTAGACTTATAAAGCGATACAATCCTATGTTGATTCAATGTACTTTGCGTTTACGTATACGTTTTGAAAAACCGTATTTCCTTAACCTCTCCACTATCCTTTCTTATCAACGGACATCAGGCATCAAACCAGAATCTAGAATATAGTCATTGCAAAATGTTGCCCGGAGGTCATGTAAACCTTGCAAAACGGAAATCATGTTGTCATTTACAGTTACACATTGAAAAACATTGCACTGTGATCATGAAATCCTTGCAAAGTTGACCCTGTAGCCAATCCAAAACGTTCTCTTGAGATCATGTTAACCCTCGCAAACATGGTTTTGTGAAATCATGTTGCAATCGCAAAACATTGCACTGGGGTTGGGTAGACACTGAAAAATGTTGCACTGAAATCATGTAAACGTTGCAAAGAACTGTCTGGGATTATGCTACTTTAGAAATCTTTGCATATACCCATGCTCATCACGTCGTACAACCGAAAGTGTACAGCGTGTTCTTGGCTTATTGGCAGTTTTATTAGTATTCATTTAATTTGATCTTTGGAGAGAATATGAGTCTTTGCCTCTAACAGAAACATCCACCATTACATGTTTGTAGATCTGTTCCTTGTATAATGCCTGGGTCACATAGCCGCCGGGCGCCGGCCGATGAGTAGTCATCGGCCGATTTATAAATCGACCGGGCGCCGGTGACTTTTCACCGATGTCTTGATCTAATCGTGAGTATGGTCACATTAGTACAGGCATCGTACGGCGCCCGCAATCAATTGAATCTGAAAGACATCGCACGGGTATCGCAAGGCTATCTGCCGATGGCCGTACGGCACCCGCCAGGACATCGGTCGATCTACAGGCCTCAAGATTTATACTAAATTCTTGTATGACCCAGTTTGACTGTTCCACATGGCATGAATGCAAGATTTGAAAACGAAATACTTCGATAGACAGGACTTCCAGGATAATAATGTTTTCATGCAATAAAAATCAGAAAAAGAAGATCCTCTAAATAGGTTCAATTTACTTCCTGCGAAAGCTATTTGGATTTTGATATAATAGCTTTCCCACGGAGCATTTGGACAGCTCAATGATCGTGACCTTTGAAATCGAATTAAGTCGATCCGCGAGCAGTGTGTAGTACTGGAGTACTTCTTTTTCGATCAAGACTTGTAATTGTTAGTCGAGTGAATCGTTTTACTGCCAAATTCCAATATGGCGGTTTCTGCTCGGACATTTCCGTAAATCTCCGGAGGTTGTCCGAACCTAACTAATTCTCAAAATTCATTTCGTTCGTTGCGTATCTCGCACCTAGCAAACCGCCATATTGGAAATAGGTCTATAAAACTTTAACTCGATGAACAATTTACAAGTCTTGATCGAAAAAGAAGTACTCCAGCGCTCCAATACTTACACGGATTGATGATACTGATCTAAGACACAGTTAGAGACCAAAAGTAAGCCGCGGATCGACTTAATTCGATTTCAAAGGTCACTATTGATCAGCTGTTCACTTCTCCGTTTGAGAGCCATAAGTTTCAAAATCTAACACGGCTCTCGAAGTGAGTAAGTTTCAATATTTAGAAAAAAAATGCTGACATGAGATCCCTATTCATAATTTTTCAAGTTGTTTGATTGATATTTTTACTATCATGGATACTTCAATTAAAAGAAAACATATTGTTTTAATAGAAACACTGTATTTATGCCCAGAAAGTACTCATGGTGAAAGATATGACCGTCTAAAATCACTTGCCATACTGCACGTGGTCTTTTCATCAAACCTTAATTCATTTTTAGATCTTTCATATAAACAAATATTATGTCTACTTGTCCATCCGATTCTATTAGCAAAATTCCCTATTTCTGCATCTTTCTTTTGTCTGTTCTCGTAAATTTGTTTGGTCATAAAAATATGGCCTATCATCAAAAAATTGGCAATTTTTTCTTTTATTTCAAATGGAAAACCCTCTTCCCCAGACACATCTAAATCTTCATCATCCACCAGTTCACTAGCATTGACGTGTCGCAAAAAGGTGGCGCATTTGTTTTTAAGGGTATCGCGTGAATGTAACTTTGATTCCCCGGATTATAAGATAATATTCTAATTAAAGTTATATATCATTTTAAAGCTGTTTCGATGAAGATTTTAGATCAACTACACTCCGCTCACATTTTTTGCGCGTTCGTTTTTAAAAAAGAGTTTTTTACCAAAACATCTGGCAAATATCCCATGTTGACACGTTACATTTTGAATTATTTTTCGTCTTTAAACGCTCATAACTCAAACAATATATGACTATTATACTTATTTTTCGTCTTGATAAAGGTAGATGGAAGTTTTTTTCCAAAGGATGAATTTTAGTAAGCGTCCCATATTGTGACGTCATAGAGTCTGAAAAATAGAATCTGTTGACAGCGACCTTTTTTGCTCATTTTTTGGTACCTTCAACTTTTCAGGTGTACATTAAACAAAAAATACGAGATCAATTTTTAATAAATCATACATGATTATTTTGCTCCTAAACTCTAGTTTATTAATAAATAGTTGATTTTGTTCACAAAAGTATGTGTTTTCTGTTGTATGTGGAAAAGTGGAGGACGAAAGGTTTTCAAAATTCATTAAAATAAGGCTAATTTACGCCATTCGCCTATTTTCAAGCACAGCAACACGTATATTTATTTCACCTAAAATATCAATTGATTCGTGTATTATGATGCTCCTAGCCCATTAACAATATATATATGATATCAGAGTTATTCGTCTAAAATGTTTTGAGATATAGAGGTAAGTGTGGTGGACGAAAGGATTTTCATGTGTGTACATTTTTCTCAAAAACGTCACATTCTATCATGTTAAAAGCGAGGATCCTCTTGATTACGCCACAAAATGTGTAACAATGCGTGCGCGAGCTTTTTGCGACACGTCATTGTTATTGTCTTTTTCCACCTGTCTTCCCAAGGCCTTCCTCATATATGGTCCATTGGCCTTATCCCCTCTATCCTTAGCCTTTGGCATATTAACTGTAATTGAGACAGTGAACTTTCGTATTAAAATTGTGACCCTTGAAAATACTGTACTCACAAAAACATTCAGAAGATTTTTAAAATAAATGATTTGTAATGGTATATGCATGAGTGAATATACGCATAAAAATGTATCACTCTATTCAATGTGTATGACAGACACACTTATTTAATGTCAATATAAGAACGACTAGATCAACCTATCCACTCACCCACCCACCCAGCCATTCAAATGTGTGTCATTGTTTTACAGTAAGCCTAATCGTTCCATTTATGTTTTATAAAAAATCTCTGACAGTGTGTAGTAATTATAATTCCTTACCTCATTATTTCTAAAACCTTTATATCACTTTATAAGTAATCATTATTAAGATTTATCAACAAATCAGCACGCAAAATCCCAAGATGACCGTGCGATGCCACCAGGCGCCGTAAGATAATCGTACGATGCCCGGACGGGACACGGCCGGGTAGGTACCGATGAGTTTGGTTGATAAAAAATCGCCAAGACATCGGCAACTTTTATCTCCGCGATAAAACTCTGCCGGCGCCCGTACGATGTCTAAAAATCGGCCGATGAGTGGCGATCATCGCCCGGCGCCCGTACGATGCCCGGGCTCGCCGGCCGATTTTGAACAAAATACTCATCGGCCGGGCGCCGCAGTGAAAATCGGAGCCTATGTGACCAAGGCATTAGTCGTTCACACCAACGGCGAATGCCACGCTTTAAATCGGCGAGCAAAGCGGCACCAAAGCATGGCGCTTTAAAGGGACTTGTAAAGCGGCACCAAAGCGTAACAAAGCTTGATTAAAGCGTCGGGGTCGTAATAGGGCGTAGAAAAGCTCGAAGTAAAGCGGGATGTTCGGCAAGAGCGCCAAAAATTTGTAAACTGTTTAAAAAATTTGGGCGCTCCTTTACGAATTGATTAAAGCCCCGAGAGCGTATCAAAGCTTAACAAACCGTAACAAAGCTCAGCAAAGCTTGACCCAAAGCGTAGGAAAGCTAAACAGAGCTTGGTTCAAAGCGGGGACTCCAGTCTCTTCACGGTCTGTTACCACTTGACACGCTTCGTTTAGATGTCTCAAGCTTTGCTACGATCTGGCATGAAGATCTGACACGAGGTCAGACGCTTTCATCAATATCCGACACTCTTTGTTACGCTTTCATGAAGGACTCTCAAGCTTTTTAACGAATTGAGACGCTTTAATCAAGGATTGAAACGTTTTGTTAAGCTTTGTTACGCTTGACAAGCTTTCTCACGCTCTTTCACGCCGTGCGACAAACATCATTTCTTCTTCAGATAGGTCATGATCTGGTCCATCTGGAAATTCTGGATCTTGTTCTGCCATCGTCTTCTCGAGCGTGAGGATCCGTAACAAGTCGGGAAATCAGAGCGTATCAGAGCTTATCAGAGCGTAACATTACTTAGGAGATCGTGATCTTTTTGGAAAAGTAAACAAAAAATGTTTGGCGCTCTTGCCGAATATCCCGCTTTACTCCGAGCTTTCCTAAGACCTATTACAACCCCGACGCTTTAATCAAGCTTTGTTACGCGTTGGTGCCGCTTTACAAGCCGCTTCGATCAAAGCGCCATCAAAGCGCCGTTGGTGTGAACGTAGCTTTACATATCAAAACGATCTACGTTAAACTTCTCAAATGTTTTATGAAGTACGACAGCAGTTTGAGCTCAATCATTGTGAAGTGTTCAAGAAATTAACAATAAAGTCAGTACACAATGGTGCGATGGGAGCGATCGCACCCCCCCCCCTCATAACCAAGAAAATATAAGCATGAGAGAAATAAGAAAACAACTTTAAAATGCTTTTAATTTGAAGCTTCTAGCTCAATTTAAAAGAGAGTTGCATCAATTTGAAAATTAAAACCAAAATATTTTTGGCGATCGCACTGATGGACTGAGAGCTTGCTACGCCCCTGCCGCCCTTCAACATTATTTTACATAATAATATAATTTCTCTGAATACTTCGACGTACCTTGAATAGGAGTGTCTACATGTTTAACGATTCTTTTACTAATTTGTTTCACGATCACTGGTGATCCGCTCGATTACGCTGGTTACCGAAACGGTTCGTTTACCGAAATGGTTCGTTTCGGTAACAAAATGTCGGAACGTCGAAGGTACGATTTTTCTTCTTTCCTTATTTCACGCGTTGTAGGTAGAATCCCAACGACATTTATTCTCACAAACGTGTATCAGTATCATGTTTTAGAAAACGCACATGTTTGCGAAAAAATAGCTCAGAAGACAGAATCGTCGATTTAATTCCTCACTTAAGTTACATAAACGGTATGGGTTAAAAGTGCAGATCTCAACTGTTTTTCGAAAAACCGTCTATGTAACTTAAGTGAGGAATCACTAGATCGACTATTCTGTTGTCTTGTGAACTATGTGTTCGCAAATATGTACATTTTCTTAATCATATGATACTGATATACGTTTGTGATAAAATTGTCATGGGAATTCTGCCTACAACGTGTGAAATAAGGAAAAAAGAAAAATCGTACCTTCGATGTTCCGACATTTTGATACCGAACGAGCCATTTCGGTAACCAGCGTAATCGAGTGGATCACCAGTGACGATAACATGACTCAAAATGTGATTTGATTGCATTTTGAAAGGGCTATATCCTTCGTCGTCGTCTTGTGCTTATGGCGTTTGTTTGAGTCGTGAACTAACTCACTTATGATGATCTTGCCATGCAAATTCCAGAAAACGTTGTTCATCCGTTTGAAATTTAAATTTTTTCCCAATCAAGGGCAGAGTAACACCAACATGTGATTAGGCAGGATCGGTATATTACTTGGCAGCCATTTTGAATTTTCCGATAAATAAATAGTGCGATGGCCTATTTATCACGTTGTGTGATATCACTTTGTGTAGAATGTCAGTCTATTATTGGTCGAGGTACAACATTTTGATTTATTCTAGGCACACAGTTAGAGACTGGAACTCTTTAAAAAACTGGCAGTTGACAGCATCTTTACCTTGAATTCTTTGATGCGATGAAGTTGAAAATAACTTGTCATAACAGAAGAACAGATTTTTTCATATCTAGATATACACATTTATTTTATAGTACTTTGTATTAGCATACACGATTTTAAAATAAATAACTACTTAATAAATATATTTTAATTTATGTACATGTTCCGCGCAAGCGTCAGACCTATGGAATGGATTTGCTTCCTGACATAGGTGTTATCATGGATTCATTCAAGGGGGGGGGACGAATGGTGGAAGGAGGAATGAGAGGGGGGGTTATGGAGTTGAGGTTATTGACGAGAAGGGGGATGGGGATGAAGAGTAGAGTGCAATATATGATGGAAGAATGACGATGAAATGAACCAAAAGTCCTCCATCTGTATTTGGATGGAGGAGGTTAGTGGTAGGTTAATCGAATAGGCGCACAGATCGAAGCCTTCTCCTTCCGAGGAGAGACAATTGCAGTTTATACAGGGTGAGCCAAAAAAAGTAATCTAAACAAATGTTCACAACTCCGTCTTCGTGGATTTGAAATCATATTACACATAATTGAACCTTTTTCAATGTCCTCTGATTCTATTAAGGTTCATTGCTCTATTTTGAATTGACGCGATTTTACGGCCATTTTAATAAACATGCTCCAAATGCCAAAACCCATTATCCGACGCGCATTGTGCCGAAAACCAACATAGGCCTACCGATGCGTTTTATACCGAAATCCGTGCAAGTGGGACGGTACATTGCCTTAACCTTTCAGTTTTATGTGCATTTCTGCGTGGGACTATATCTTCACAGCGGGAATTTCAAGTTTTTGTCAGCGTAGACATAAACAGTTGCGGTCCTCATACTCGCGCGTTTTTGCTGATGGGGCCAAAAATTGTTGTCATGGAGAGAGAGCAAGATATGTTGTCATGGAGATAGTAAGAAACGCATTCATTTGTTTTACTTAAAATCTTTACAAACCCAAGTGTGATTTTTATCAATGTGTTCAATCAGTTTTCATTCCACAAACGAAATATCAATTATTTTGCCCAATATTTCAGTTTCATTATTTTGAAACGTTTAATACATGTTTTAATTGCGGTTTAAAATGGTCCTCATTAACTAAGTCCAATAT
Organism: Owenia fusiformis; assembly: GCA_903813345.2. Taxonomy (NCBI): domain Eukaryota; kingdom Metazoa; phylum Annelida; class Polychaeta; order Sabellida; family Oweniidae; genus Owenia; species Owenia fusiformis. The sequence goes on along the minus strand of CAIIXF020000389.1, from coordinate 5,537 downwards.
TCAGCGTCCCTTTAATATATATTTTGGGGCAAATCAATACTATGCTTAGCAGGTCATCTGATTCTCAATTTGATTTTGATATTGCAGCTATGTGTGTTGTGTTTTCAAGTGTTATTTTATATATGTCCGACAAATCGAATTATGGTTTTGATACTATCTAGATGTATTTTTAAAATAGTATCTATATGTCTCGTTCATTCATTTGACCAATAAAAGTCATAACTGCCTGGTTCCGGAAAGTAATATAAATAAAGTATGTAAATAAATAAATTAAAACGTCAAATTAAGAAGCAAAAGTCTTTTCTGGGTCACTGCGAATGGCATGATTTCCTCGAGTCTCTTCAGTTGCAAGGCAACCATACTGGGACCGATTCGCGTCGTTCCACTACTGCCCTTGGTGGGGGCCCGCTACCATACTATATGACTCCCGGAGTTTACTAAAGCACGTTAGTGGAGGAACCAACCACAGTCTCACAATCTGTCTCCGGCAAGAGCGGCCAGAGAACCAACCCATGCCAAGGGCCGGTAAACGGTTGGACCTTCGGACCGGGTGTCCGTAGTGACAATGATCAACAACTCCGTACCTGGGGCTCGAACGCGGGACCTCCGTATCCCACGACGTTCAACCGCAAAGTAGCCTCAGTCTACGCCACTAGGCTACCCTGCTTAGGTGTCAAAACTGCTAAAAAATAATGTAGTTGTTACAATAATTTGCATGGATAAACATGATATTACATTTCTAAATTGATTAATCTGATTTAGTTGGAATCGAAGTTCGACAAACGATCAAGGCAATTGCAATCAACAACTCTTGCAAATGTGAACAGGAGTCGTAAAGACAGAAAGTACAAGAATCGTGATCAATGTAAAGTATAATATTTAAGACACATCTTTGAATATCGGGTAGGAGAAAAATTCCAAAATGAAGAAGAATCATTTAGAACATTTGATTTGTTGCCAATATATCAATTGCGTCTCAAATGAATGAAATAAATATCGGTATATCGGTAAATATAGGTATCGCGGGCCACTAAAGCCGATGAGTGAAAACAATTATCACTGACGCATCAAGATCGCTCAATATAACGGCAAGTGAATAGGTTTGTGTAGATACGTCGAGGAAAATAAGCTATTTCGACGCTTGAAATTACTGATTACGCTTATTAACAATTACGCGTGGCTATTATACACAAGTGTTGTGTAGAACAAAAACAAGAAATCTGAACGACCTATTAAGGAAAGTATTTCGGCATGTTCAAAAACACAAAATTTATATTTTAGGCTATCCATATTTTGTCAGATATTTCCATGTTTCCGAAAAGAATTTACATTCGCTACTCAAAATGAGGCACGGACACAAGTACAGAGAATAGCCTGGTGAAGGCACCTATCTAATAGTGGCTTTTCTATATAACTTTGAAATCTCGTTAAGGTCTCATTTTAATGAGATTTTAGGAGATCTGCATTTTTAACCACTAAAGACTAACATTTTCTTCTATTTGAATTCTGTGTGTATTTTTCTAGCAGAACAACTTAGTTTTTGCACTGCTATTTACCTTTATTCAAATTCTAAAGATTTTCAAGCTTTCTAAAAATGGTCGGGCTAAATCCCCATTGACAAAGTAACATACATTGGTAATATAACAGGCTTTCTTCAATGTAACAAAAGCGAGGGGCTTAGTATATGAATTACAGCTTCATTTACAAAACAAATTCCAAATCGAAGAAACTTATAAAAACTAGGCTATATTTTCTAGCTTTAGGCCAAATTATAATCTGCAACTTGACTTATTAGTAGGTTCAAATCGAGAAAGCAAAAAATTCGTAACCAGGAAGTTCATCCATTTTGTTACATTGACGTTCCGTCAAAGTTGTGGAACAGTGATTATGGCATTCGGTATAACGCCTTTCGGTACAATGCGCGTCGGTACAATGCGCGTCGGTATAATGGGTTTCGGTACAATGCGCGTAGGTATAATGGGTTTCGGTATAGTGCGCGGACCCCATTGCTTGCGACCCCCTGTCCCCTTTGCCTTGACCCCTCCCCCCATTCCGCTATAAAACGAATCCCCAGGCAAGGGAAAAATTGACCCCCCCCCCCCTGGTAAACCCTGGCTACACCCTTGGATAAGCATTTGAGAGCAAGAGATAAGAAAGATGATTAGAGATATCTCTGAGTATGTAATCAGAACAACTTCACTCGGTGCGTTCAAATTAGCCTGTACATATGAGACCGGCATTTTGAGGGTGTTTGTAAAATAGCCATCAAATCATGATCATTTGGAATAGACCAATGAATCTTAGATAAATGAAAGAACATTGAACAATGTTCAATTGTGCGAAATATAATTTGAAACCCGTGCTGGATTACTGAGTAATTAACAGTTATTTGGGTTACCTTTTTTCGGCTCGCCCTGTATTTGGGATCTCGTTTGTAATCAAGATCAAAAATTACTACAACCTAACCAGTTAACAAGTCATACCCTTTAATAGAGTTGGACTGCATCTTTACTCTTCAAATAATTAACTAGAGATCATCCCATTGACGTCAACAAAATGGCGGCTGTTTGAATTCAAATAATGTAATCACGACATGCCCATATATGGCAAAAATATCGATATTGCACTCTTGGAGTCAATCCTCCTTGCTCTCTCTCCCGGGTTCTCTCTCTCTCTCTCTATACGAGGGTTGTCCCAGAAGTAATGCACTATATGCTCTAACTATGTACATGTACAATGAACTTTATCCATTTAGAATAAGTGCAGTTGGAAAAACAGAGCACTTCATTTACTAATCAGTACCCAACATTAATCTCACATTCAATCTCCAATAAATGTCCAGTGTAATTATTTATTTCATATTTTATAAAATCACCTGTTAAAGTCAGAGGGGAGTATGATCAAGCGATAGAGACTCAGGGTATTTACTTAATTGTACTAGAATTCTCAGATTGGGGGCGGCCCCAAAAAAGATCGGATGTTGAGGTTTGGCGACTGACGGAGCGTTGGGTTTTCAGAATAGGGGGCGCCAGCGAACCAATAGATTCTTCCTCGCCATCATCTTCGTCTTGACTTGTCCCCTCATCTTGTTCATCTCCGGATATGTCACCAATGCCATTCTCAAAGACGTTATCAGAGCCAGCAACGTCAGTGTCTAAATAGAATATGAAATTTTATAAGATGGGGTAGGGATCGATATTTAAAGATCACAGTATTACATATGCACAAGCAAGTGTGCATTCAACAAATCAAGTTTGTAATATATTCTGCATATGGTTAAGCATAATGACGTTTTAAAATACATGTATATTTCTATGACTAATATAATTTATTCAACAGTGAGATGAATTTCTTATAGTGGAGATCACATACCATTCACTGGATACAATACTTTATTAATAACACGGTGTGCTGGTTACCATTGGGACACTCCATTTATAACACTATGTGCTGGTTACCATTGGGACACTCCATTTATAACAGTATGGGCTGGTTACCATTGGGACACTCCATTTATAACACTACGTGCTGGTTAACACTGGGGCACTCCATTTATAACACTATGTGCTGGTTACCATTGGGACACTCCATTTATAACACTATGTGCTGGTTACCTCTGGGACACTTCATTTATATCAGTATGTGCTGGTTACCATTGGGACACTCCATTTATAACACTATGTGCTGGTTACCATTGGGACACTCCATTTATAACAGTATGTGCTGGTTACCATTGGGACACTCCATTTATAACATTATGTGCTGGTTACCATTGGGACACTCCATTTATAACACTATGTGCTGGTTACCATTGGGACACTCCATTTATAACACTATGTGCTGGTTACCTCTGGGACACTTCATTTATATCGGTATGTGCTGGTTACCATTGGGGCACTCCATTTATAGCACCATGTGCTGGTTACCATTGGGACACTCCATTTATAACACTATGTGCTGGTTACCATTGGGACACTCCATTTATAACACTATGTGCTGGTTACCATTGGGACACTCCATTTATAACACTATGTGCTGGTTACCTCTGGGACACTTCATGTGTAACACTATGTGCTGGTTAACACTGGGGGACTCCATTTATAACACTATGTGCTGGTTAACACTGGGGGACTCCATTTATAACACTATGTGCTTTTTACCATTGGGACACTCCATTTATAACACTATGTGCTGGTTGCCATTGGGGCACTCCATTTATAACACTATGTGCTGGTTACCATTAGGACATTCCATTTATAACATTATATGTGCTGGTTACCATTGGGACACTCCATTCATAACACTATGTGCTGGTTAACACTGGGGCACTCCATTTATAACGCTATATCTGCTGGTTACCATAGGGACACTCCATTTATAACACTACATGCTGGTTAACACTGGGGGACTCCATTTACATGTATAACAATTTGTGCTGGTTAACACTGGGGCACTCCATTTATAACACTATGTGCTGGTTACCATTGGGACACTCCATTTATAACACTATGTGCTGGTTACCATTGGGACACTCTATATATAACAGTATGTGCTGGTTACTATTGGGACACTCCATTTATAACACTATGTGCTGGTTACCATTGGGACACTCCATTTATAACACTACGTGCTGGTTAACACCGGGGCACTCCATTTATAACACTATGTGCTGGTTACCATCAGGACACTCAATTTATAATACTATGTGCTGGTTACCATTGGGACACTCAATTTATAAGAATATGTGCTGGTTAACACTTGGGCACTCCATTTATAACACTATGTGCTGGTTACCATTGGGACACTCCATTTATAACACTATGTGCTGGTTACCGCTGGGACACTCCATTTATAAGAATATGTGCTGGTTAACACTGGGGCACTCCATTTATAATGATCTAAGCTTGCAATTACTAAATGAACGTTCAAGTAAATCTATGTTTTGAAGCAATGTAATGATGCATAAATATTATGTATGAGATAGCAGAAATAATTGTCTTTCATAATTTGAGAAAGTTGAGAAAACAGTTGTTTATGTCAATGTATGAGCAATGATGATAATGTACAATGTTGGGCATGACATTATATGGAAATATACAGTATGATGCTTAGTATTCATATGCATTTTGAGCATGCATGAACACTAGTCAATGAATCAGAACTAATGCGTAATTAATTCTAGAAGATAAAATGTATCAATGATATCATCCTCCTAAATATTAGTGTCAACAATCCTAAGTGGGTTAAATTATTTAACCATTTAAATGTATTTGAGGGGTTTCAATACAGTGACCAAAACAGAAGCTCTTGTTGAATAATGTGCCATAAGTCTTTTTTATTAACTGTCCTAATATTGGTAGCTGTACTTTGTAATATCTCTATATACAGTAATCGTTATATATAAATACTGCAAAATGTACATTAAAAGGTAATTTACACATCAACATAATATTATAGAAGCTTTAAAGTGGTATATAACTACGCTGTACATTATTTACAAATTCTGAATTCAGATCAACTGAAACTTAAACGAAGAG
>CAIIXF020000388.1:0-17000 GCA_903813345.2 Owenia fusiformis | reverse complement strand
TAAACATTGAATGAGCAATTTGGAGAAACATTGGAATAGGGGAAGGATGTGCTAGAAGGGCATAAATGTTCACCCGAGAACTTTTACCAGTTCAAGATCACATTCAGTGATTTCTGGACACTTCCGAGCGTTTTAATCAATAGAATATATTTAAAGAAATTTTTCAATCATTTTCTTCTTAGGGGAGCGAGGGGGCAGCTGAGGAAAATTTAACTAATTCAAGATGCTGTCTGGTTAAATCTGAGCACTTTTAATGTGTTTGATGTTTGGGGTACCAGAACTTTTTATGATTATGTCACTTAGTGATTTCTTGGAACATTAAAAGTATTTAAGATTAACAAATGCAACTTCCAAACTTTCCAATTGCTTTATGGGGGGTCTCTATTTTCTAGGATATCAAGTTCTAGAGCTGATTGACTTTGGGGTGACCATCTTGTTTTCTGGTGGCCATTTTGAAAGTTTTTCGATAAAACTTGCCATCGCAATTTTAGGAAAACCGCTTGTCAGATTTTCTCCTAAATTCGGACAGATGTTAGAGGATATCAAGTTCTAGAGCTGGTTAACTTTTTGGTGCCCATCTTCCTTTTTGCTGGCCAATTTGAAGGTTTTTCGATTGTGTGATCTCGTTCACGTCATGTGCCAAATTAAATGCTAAAATTACTCTTGATTTTTCTGTAATTTGTTACAATTAGTTATTAGACTCCAGATTGAAAATCTGGAGTCTATTGTTTTTGCCTGTTTTCTTTATTATTATTATTAGACTCCAGATTGAAAATCTGGAGTCTATTGTTTTTGCCTGTTTTCTTATTATTAGACTCCAGATGAAAATCTGGAGTCTATTGCTTTTGCCAGTTTTCTTATTAGACTCCAGATGTCAATCTGGAGTCTATTGTTTTTGCCAGTATTCTTCTTTATTATTCTTTAGACGATTTTTCTATAACTATAAGGTATCCAGTAAAGACCATTATACAGTTCATTTAGGTTCAGTATCTAGTTGGTGGGAAATTGGGTCAATTTTTTATCTAGGTCAAAGGTCAAGAACTAGGTCAAATTTTACATTTTCAACCTTCTGTCCATTATCTTCGTTGTTATTTATCGAAACGTCTTTGTCTTTTTTTCATCATGCAGCTTAGAAACAGCCCTTTCATGATGTGCCATCCATTTTTTGATTACTCTTACCAATTTTGAAATATGGCGTCCAGAAAGTAGGTCGAAATTAGAGGTTTCTCAAATTTAACATATGAGTTATGAACTAAGGGAAGAATTTCCCCAGGAATATGAATCTGCAAACCAAGTTTCGATCCGACTTCCGGTTCGGAAGTTATGGCGTTTTAAAAGCTCAAAAATTTGGTGCCCATGTTAAGTCAATGGGAAAAAAAGATTTTTTTGAAGTGAGAAATACGAAATATAGACTGAGTTCAGCTTAATTTAATGAAATCCTTCAAAAGAAGGGGACCTCAAAAGCCAGTTAGTTTCAAAATTTGGACACCAAAATGCAAAGGTCAAAATCTAGGTCAAATTCAAAGGTTTTCCTTATTTTGGCGATTCTGACACTACACTTCAATTATATTCTTCGAAATTGTGTATACATGTAGCCAAGAGTGTGCTAATAGTGTTAGCCTTTTGCCGTCAGAAAGTATTTTGACCCACTTTTGAGATATGGTGTCCGAAAAGTAGAACCAAATAAAAAAATCCCAAAATTTAACGTATGAGTTATGAATGAGGGGTAGCATTTTGTCAGGAATCCGAATCTGCAAACCAAATTTCGATCCGACTTCCAGTTTGGAAGTTATGGCGTGTCCAAAAAGTAGGTCAAAATAAAAAATCTCCAAATTTAACGTATGAGTTATGAACTAGAAGTAGAATTTTGTCAGGAATCCGAATCTGTAAACTAAATTTCGATCTGACTGCCGGTTCGGAAGTTATGGCGTTTTGAAATTTCAAGAAAAATCGATCTGATGGTATCCTGATAGAAAGTCAAGAGTAGAGAAGAAAATATTGAAAAATTCATCCATCCTTCCTATCTGATCCTATCTATCCTTCCTATCTATCCTTCCTTCGTATCTTTTCCTTCCTATCCTATCCTATCATATCCTTTCTTCCTATCCAATCCTATCCTTCTTTCTTATTCTATCCTATCGTCCCCTCCTATTCTATCCTATCCTACCTTCCTATTTTATCCATCCATCTTTTTCTGGATGACTCAGCTTATTCTGGATGACTCGGCTTATTTTGGATGACTCGGCTAAAAAGGTCTGAATCTGGAGTCTGAAATTGAACTCGTTCAATTTCCAAAGTCTAGTTATTCTTTATTATTCTTTCCCAGTTTTCTCGATAACCATAAGGCTTCCAATAAAGATCATTATTCAGTCAATTTATGTCCAGTATCTAGTTCCTCGGAAATTGGGTCAATTTTTTATCTAGGTCGAAGGTCAAGAACTAGGTCAAATCTTACATTTTCAACCTTCTGTCTATTATCTTCGTCGTTATTTATCGAAACGTCTTCATCTTTTTTTCATCATGTAGCTTAGAAACAGCCCTTTCATAAGTGTGCCATCAGATTTTTGATTACTGTTACCGATTTTGAGATATGGCGTCCGGAAAGTAGGTCAGAACAGAAAGTTATCCAAATTCAACATATGAGTTATAAAGTAAGTGTAGAATGATCTCAGGAATCCGAATCTGCAAACCAAATTTGAATCGGACTTCCGGTTCGGAAGTTATGGCGTTTTGAAAGCTCAAAAATTGCTAAATTTGGTGCCCATGTTAAGTCAATGGGAAAAAAGATTTTTTTGAAGTGAAAAATACGAAATATAAACTGAGTTCAGCTAAATATAATGAAAGCTTTTAAAAGAATGTGACCTCAAAAGCCATCTAGCTTCAAAATTTGGACACCAAAATGCCTAGGTCAATATCTAGGTCAAGTTCAAAGTTTTTCCTTATTTTTGCGATTCTGACATTACACTTTAATTATATTCTTCGAAATTGTGTATACATGTAGCCAAGAATGTGCTAATAGTGTTAGCCTTTTGCCGTCAGAGAGTATTTTGACCCACTTTTGAGATATGGTGTCCGAAAAGTAGGTCAAAATAAAAGTTCTCCAAATTTAACATATGAGTTATGAATTAAGGGTAGAATTGTCTCAGAAATCCGAATCTGCAAACCAAATTTCGATCCAATTTCCGGCTCCGAAGTTATGGCGTGTCCGAAAAGTAGGTCAAAATTAAAATTCGCCAAATTTAATGTATGAGTTATGAATTAGGGGTAGAATTTTGTCAGGAATCCGAATCTTCAAATCGAATTTCGATCCGACTTCCAGTTCGGAAGTTATGGCGTTTTGAAATTTCGGAAAATCGATCTGATGGTATCCTGATAGAAAGTCAAGAGTAGAGAAGAAAATATTGAAAAATGCATCCATCCTTCCTATCTGATCCTATCCTATCCTTCCTATATCCTTCCTTCGTATATTTTCCTTCCTATCCTCTCCTATCATATCCTTTCTTCCTATTCTGTTCTATACTATCCTTCTTTCTTATTCTATCCTATCGTTCCTTCCTATTCTATCCTATCTTACCTTCCTATTTTATTCATCCATCTTTTTCTGGATGACTCCGCTTATTCTGGATGACTCGGCTAAAAATGGTCTAAATCTGGAGTCTGAAATTGAACTTCGTTCAATTTCCAAAGTCTAGTTATTAGACTCCAGATGTCAATCTGGAGTCTATTGTTTTTGCCAGTATTCTTCTTCTTCTTATTATTTTTCTTTAAGAGTTTTTTCAATAACTATAAGGTATCCAGTAAAGATCATAATACAGTATATTTAGGTTCAGTATCTAGTTGGTGGGAAATTGGGTCAAATTTTTATCTAGGTCAAAGGTCAAGAACTAGGTCAAATCCAGTACTTTGTCACTTTTTTCGATTTTCTCAGTCGTCCTTCAATATTTTCGATCCAGGTTTTTTTTCATTGTGTTCCTCATAAAAAAGTAGTATTAAGAAACACGATTTAGATTTTTGATATCTCGAACCGATTTCGAGAAATCAGTGTCCGAAGACGAGGTCCAAAAAAAAATTCTCCGAATCAAATGTCCAGGATATTAGTCTTATAGGAAATTTTCTCAGGATTCCGAATCTGAAAACCAAATTTAGATTGGACTTCCGGTTCAGAAGTTATGGCGTTTTGAAAGCTCAAAAATCGCTAAATTTGGTGCCCATGTTAAGTCAATGGGAAAAAATATTTTTTTGAAGTGAAAAATACGAAATATAGACTGAGTTCAGCTTAATATAATGATAGCTTTTAAAAAAATGGGACCTCAAAAGCCATCTAGCTTCAAAATTTGGACCCCAAAATGCCTAGGTCAAAATCTAGGTCAAATTCAAGGTTTTTCCTTATTTTTGCGATTCTGACACTACAGATTAATTATATTCTTCGAAATTTTGTATACATGTAGACAAGAGTGTGCTAATAGTGTTAGCCTTTTGCCGTCAGGAAGTATTTTGCCCCACTTTTGAGATATGGTGTCCAAAAAGTAGGTTAAAATAAAAAATTCTCCAAATTTAACGTTTGAGTTATGAAGTAAGTATAGAATTTTCTCAGGAATCCGAATCTACAAACCAAATTTCGATCCGACTTCCGGTTCAGAAGTTATGGCGTGTCCGAAAAGTAGGTCAAAATAAAAATTTGCCAAATTTAACGTATGAGTTATGAATAAGGGGTAGAATTTTGTCAGGAATCCGAATCTTTAAATCAAATTTCGATTTGACTCCTGGTTCAGAAGTTATGGCGTTTTGAAATTTCGGAAAATCGATCTGATGGTATCCTGATAGAAAGTCAAGAGTAGAGAACAAAATATTGAAAAATTCATCCATCCTTCCTATCTGATCTTACCCTATCCTATCCTTCCTATCTATCCTTCCTTCGTATCATTTCCTTCCTATCCTTCCTATCCTCTCCTATCATATCCTTTCTTCCTATTCTGTTCTATCCTATCCTTCTTTCTTATTCTATCCTATCGTTCCTTCCTATTCTATCCTATCCTACCTTCCTATTTTATCCATCCATCTTTTTCTGGATGACTCAGCTTATTTTGGATGACTCTGCTTATTCTGGATGACTCGGCTAAAAAAAAGTCTAGATCTGGAGTCTGAAATTGAACTTCGTTCAATTTCCAAAGTCTAGTTATTATTATTCTTTCTTTCTTTCCGAACACTTTTTCTCAGCAACTAGAAGGACTTACTTAAATCTGCTAATATAGTCAACTAGGTTATGAAACCTAGTTTCTGGGAAATTAGGTCAAATGTTTATCTAGGTCAAAGGTCAAGAACTAGGTCAAATCGTGGGTTTTCACTATTTTACAAGTTTTCTCAGTCGTCCTTCGGTATTTTTGCTCCGGGTTTTTTTCATCATGTTCCTTAGAAAAAAAGCTAATTCCGCAGGGCAAATCGTTTTTTGATTACTCTTACCGATTTTGAGAAATTACGTCCGAAATGTAGGTCAGAACATAAAAAGTTCTCCAAATTCAACGTGTAAATTATCAAATAAGTGTAGAATTATCTCAGGAATCCGAATCTGCAAACAAAATTTCGATCCGACTTCCGGTTCAGAAGTTATAGCGTTTTGAAATCTCAAAATCGCTAAATTTGGTGCCCCATGTTAAGTCAATAGGGAAAAAGACTTCTTCGAAGTGTAAAATACGAGATATAGACTGAGTACAGCTTAACATAATGAAAGCCTATAAAAGAAGGGGACCTCTAAGGCTATCTAGCATTAAAATTTGGACAGCAAAATGCCTAGGTCAAAATCTAGGTCAAATTCAGAGTTTTTCCTTATTTTTGCGATTCTGGCACTACACTTTTAGGATTTGCTTCAAAATTCTGTATACAGGTAGCAAAGAGTGTGCTTATAGTGTTAGCCTTTTGCCGTCAGAGAGTATTTTGACCCACTTATGAGATATGGTGTCCGAAAAGTAGGTCAAAATAAAAAATTCTCCAAATTTAACATATGAGTTATGAATTAAATGTAGAATTTTCTCAGGAATCCGAATCTGCAAACCAAATTTCGATCCGACTTCCGGTTCCAAAGGTCAAAGGTCAAGAACTAGGTCAAATCCAGTACTTTGTCACTTTTTTCGATTTTCTCAGTCGTCCTTCAATATTTTCGATCCAGGTTTTTTTTCATTGTGTTCCTCATAAAAAAGTAGTATTAAGAAACACGATTTAGATTTTTGATATCTCGAACCGATTTCGAGAAATCAGTGTCCGAAGACGAGGTCCAAAAAAAAATTCTCCGAATCAAATGTCCAGGATATTAGTCTTATAGGAAATTTTCTCAGGATTCCGAATCTGAAAACCAAATTTAGATTGGACTTCCGGTTCAGAAGTTATGGCGTTTTGAAAGCTCAAAAATCGCTAAATTTGGTGCCCATGTTAAGTCAATGGGAAAAAATATTTTTTTGAAGTGAAAAATACGAAATATAGACTGAGTTCAGCTTAATATAATGATAGCTTTTAAAAAAATGGGACCTCAAAAGCCATCTAGCTTCAAAATTTGGACCCCAAAATGCCTAGGTCAAAATCTAGGTCAAATTCAAGGTTTTTCCTTATTTTTGCGATTCTGACACTACAGATTAATTATATTCTTCGAAATTTTGTATACATGTAGACAAGAGTGTGCTAATAGTGTTAGCCTTTTGCCGTCAGGAAGTATTTTGCCCCACTTTTGAGATATGGTGTCCAAAAAGTAGGTTAAAATAAAAAATTCTCCAAATTTAACGTTTGAGTTATGAAGTAAGTATAGAATTTTCTCAGGAATCCGAATCTACAAACCAAATTTCGATCCGACTTCCGGTTCAGAAGTTATGGCGTGTCCGAAAAGTAGGTCAAAATAAAAATTTGCCAAATTTAACGTATGAGTTATGAATAAGGGGTAGAATTTTGTCAGGAATCCGAATCTTTAAATCAAATTTCGATTTGACTCCTGGTTCAGAAGTTATGGCGTTTTGAAATTTCGGAAAATCGATCTGATGGTATCCTGATAGAAAGTCAAGAGTAGAGAACAAAATATTGAAAAATTCATCCATCCTTCCTATCTGATCTTACCCTATCCTATCCTTCCTATCTATCCTTCCTTCGTATCATTTCCTTCCTATCCTTCCTATCCTCTCCTATCATATCCTTTCTTCCTATTCTGTTCTATCCTATCCTTCTTTCTTATTCTATCCTATCGTTCCTTCCTATTCTATCCTATCCTACCTTCCTATTTTATCCATCCATCTTTTTCTGGATGACTCAGCTTATTTTGGATGACTCTGCTTATTCTGGATGACTCGGCTAAAAAAAAGTCTAGATCTGGAGTCTGAAATTGAACTTCGTTCAATTTCCAAAGTCTAGTTATTATTAGACTCCAGATTGAAAATCTGGAGTCTATTGCTTTTGCCAGTTTTCTTATTATTATTATTTTTCTTTCCGAACCAGTTTTCTCAGCAACTAGAAGACCTTACTCAAATCTACTTACAGGGTCAGTAAGGAGATGAGATCTAGTTTCTGGGAAATTAGGTAAAATTTTTATCTAGGTCAAAGGTCAAAATCTAGGTCAAATTTATAGTTTTCCTTATTTTTACGATTCTGACACTACACTTTAATAATTTGCTTCAAAATTTTGTATACAGATAGCAAAGAGTGTGCTAATAGTGTTAGCCTTTTGCCGTCAGAAAGTATTTTGACCCACTTTTGAGATATGGTGTCCGAAAAGTAGGTCAAAATAAAAAGTTCTCCAAATTTAACGTATGAGTTATGAATTAAGAGTAGAATTTTCTCAGGAATCCGAATCTGCAAACCAAATTCCGATCCGACTCTCGGTTCGGAAGTTATGGCGTTTTGAAAGCTCAAAAATCGCTAAATTTGGTGCCCATGTTAAGTCAATGGGAAAAAAGACTTTTTCGAAGTGTAAAATACAAGATATAGACTGAGTACAGCTTAATATAATGAATGCTTATAAAAGAAGGGAACCTCAAAAGCTACATAGCTTCAAAATTTGGACACCAAAATGCCTAGGTCAAAATCTAGGTCAAATTCATAGTTTTCCTTATTTTAACGATTCTGACACTACACTTTAATACTTTAATTCAAAATTTTGTATACAGGTAGCAAAGAGTGTGCTAATAGTGTTAGCCTTTTGCCGTCAGAAAGTATTTTGACCCACTTTTGAGATATGGTGTCCGAAAAGTAGGTCAAAATAAAAAGTTCTCCAAATTTAACGTATGAGCTATGAATAAAGGGTAGAATTTTCCAAGGAATCCGAATCTGCAAACCAAATTTTAATTCGACTTTCGGTTCGGAAGTTATGGCGTTTTGAAAGCTCAAAAATCGCTAAATTTGGTGCCCCATGTTATGTCAATGAGAAAAAAGATTTTTTTGAAGTGTAAAATACCAGATAAAGACTGAGTACAGCTTAAGATTCTGAAAGTCTATAAAAGAAGGGGACCTCGAAGGCTATCTAGCTTTAAATTTTGGACACCAAAATCCCTAGGTCAAAATCTAGGTCAAATACATAGTTTTTCCTTATTTTTGCGATTCTGGCACTACACTTTTAGGATTTGCTTCAAAATTTTGTATACATGTAGCAAAGAGTGGGCTAATAGTGTTAGCCTTTTGCCGTCAGAGAGTATTTTGACCCACTTTTGAGATATGGTGTCCGAAAAGTAGGTTAAAATAAAAAATTCTCCAAATGTTACATATGAGTTATGAATTAAGAGTAGAATTTTCTCAGGAATCCGAATCTGCAAACCAAATTCCGATCCGACTTCCGGTTCCAAAGTTATGGCGTGTCCGAAAAGTAGGTCAAAATAAAAATTCTCTAAATTTAATGTATGAGGTATGACTTAAGGGTAGAATTTTCTCAGGAATCCGAATCTGCAAACCATATTTTAATCCGACCCTCAGTTCGAAAGTTATGGCATTTTAAAAGCTCAAAAATCGCTAAATATGATGCCCCATGTTATGTCAATGAGAAAAAAGATTTTTTTGATGTGTAAAATACCAGATATTGACCGAGTACAGCTTATTATTCTGAAAGCCTATTAAAGAAGGGGACCTCGAAGGCTATCTAGCTTTAAAATTTGGACATCAAAATGCCCAGGTCAAAATCTAGGTCAAATTCATAGTTTTTCCTTATTTTTGCGTTTCTGACATTACACTTTAATGATTTGCTTCGAAATTTTGTATACAGGTAGCAAAGAGTGTGCTTATAGTGTTAGCCTTTTGCCGTCAGAAAGTATTTTGACCCACTTTTGAGATATGGTGTCCGAAAAGTATGTCAAAATAAAAAGTTCTACTAATTTAATGTATGAGTTATGGAACAAGTGTAGAATTTTCTCAGAAGTCCGAAACAAAATCTTGATTTGATATCCGGTTAAGAAATTGCGGTGTTTTAAATTTTTTTAAATCGCTGTCATAAAACCCCATGTTATTTAATGGGGCCGAAGAACATTATAAATTGTAAAAATACGAGATTAAGGCTGAATACAAATAAACCTAATGAAAGCCTTCATAGGAGTGGACCTCAATATCTGCTTTGCTTCAAATTTTGGGTACATAATTCCCTAGGTCAAATTCTTCTTATTTTTGATTCTGACACCACACTTTAATGATATTCTTCGAAAATTCCACGTATGATATGGCAAGCATTTTCAAAGAACTATATCTTTAGTTAGAAGAATACTTTAACCACCAAAAAAATTTGGTTCTGTTAGATCCATGTTTTATCTTCAATAAATGACATTAGGATGATAATCAAGATGATTGCATTATTTCTTAACCTGTCCCTAATCCACCCATCTTCACCAATTTTCCCCAATTCTGACGCAATTTTCACCAAAAATGTAGCATTTTATTTCAGCTTTTATGGCAAAATTACAAAATTACTGTAAGACATGATTTACCTCTAAAAAGGAAATCTCAATTACTTTGGGATTAGGATAATCCGAAAACAATAAATTTTTAGACCGAATTTTCGACCTAAAAGTAAGCAATTTCTAATAAGTTTGGTGCTCGAAAACATTAATTGATCTCCAAAAAGAAAAAAATCATCTAAAAAAGATAAGTATTATCTGATAATCCATTTGTCGTTTATACCTTATAGGTCGTGACCTTAGTGTAAGGTGTATGAAAAGATGTCACTAAGAGCGACATTTAGATGTACCCTATTTTATGCAATAATGTGTATAGATAGAGTTATATGTGTTCCATAGATGGCATGCTATATTCTACAAGGGTGAGTGCATATCTGCTTAATACCCTGTGTATTCATTGTTGCATAATTGCGTATTTTCATTTATTCATGAAAATCTAATTGAAGCGACGGTTATGTCCGCCATTTGTGACAACGGTATCTGACTTTACCGTCGTCAGGCTATTCCGGGGTGACCTTGAAATATCAAGACGGCATGGTATTCACATACTTATGCAACTTAATATGACTGTCGTTCATCATTTATTAAGCAATAAAAAATATTAATTTGCATCATGGGTGACAAAATGTTTCTTCTTTCCTGGTGAATGTCGAGTTTAACATCATACAGATGTAATTTTATGCGATCTGTCTGCATGGGGTGAGTCTGTCTGATCGCAGAGAATATGAATTCCTTTCTTTTGGATTTGTTACTCCATGAGTTGCCATTTTCTTGTTTTTTGGGATTCTGTTACAACTTTTGGTCCTCTGCATTTGGTACTAAAGTCTATGTCAATGAATTAGGAATGAGCATTGTTGCTATAGTTTGCAATAAAAAATTATTATCCACAAAACAGCAATATGTTGCAAATGGAATGCCTCTGTCCCAAATGAATTTGGGATTCAATTTTTGTTTCAGTTGATTTAATTGTTAAAGCTAGAAAATAAAATTGCAATGAGAATTTAACATGATGTAAACAAAAATCAAAAATATGCAAATCAGGGAGAAAGTATGTATATGAGGAAAATGGTGTAAGGGTTTCCATTTTTTGACCACCCTGTATATAGGTAATCACCCACTGAAATATTTTCAGACGGAAAAATTGAATAAATTGTGCCATGTTAAATTCTCATTGGAATTTTGTCTTCTCGCTTTAAAAACTAAATCACCTGTAGAAAAAACTATTGAATCACAAATTCATTTGGGACAGAACCATTCCATTTGCATCATTGCTATTTTGTGGATAAATTTTTTTATTTGCAAATTATAGCAAAAATGCTCATTCCTAATGCATTGCAATATACGTTAGTGCATAAATATTAAACATGTTTATAGAAAATAGCTAGACAAGAGCATGTTATTGTATTATTTCTTTTATTTCCTTATAGATTATTCACAAAATTATAATATTATATCATATAAAGTATCATGTGAAGTCGTCAACCAACAGGAATGTACATGTGATTTGCATACAAAGTTATTATTTTATATCTGAATTAAACTATCATTTCAGTGGTAGTTACATGTAAACTTTAACCCTGTAGATACACATTGTGGTTCTATATCTACAATCATCTACTTTTCATAACTGACCACAATTATCTACAACTAGATACAGTTACTATGTTTCTTTGAAATAGATTACTAGTATAGCATGAGATTAACTACCTGTATGTAATCGGAGCTTTAGTATTGGAACATTGTCATCGATGTTTACAGTACTTCATATCTTTAATCATCAACTTTGAGTGTTCTGTTGATGGTTGCATTTGTATTGAGTCTCGTTTCCAATATTATTTCCTCGAGCACAATTCAATTTTTGTTTTTGGAGAATACCTCTCTGATAGATAAACAGCAGTTGCAGAATGTAGAAAGAGCGATACACTACTTAAATCTATGGCAAAATCTATATGTGGGCCTCTGGAAGCTTACTTTTGAAGGACTGTTTTTTCACATAAATGAATTGGTGGAGTAAGACCAAGAACAATCTCCCCAAACTACCTCTGACACGCCCCTTACGTTCAAATTTTGAACATTTTTAATAAGACAAAAAATCAATCTGTACCAATGAAGGAAATCATAAAATAAATTGTTTCATGCTTGTAAGGTTAATGGTCAGATCATATGTACTCGAGTGATTCAATAATGTGAATAATTTGATTTTCCCTTTTCTCGAAACACAATCAGATACATATTTACAAATAAAAAGAATCAACACCATGAATGGATAATTTCTGTAATGTGTATGCTTACACCTTCATTTAAGTAATAATAAAGTTGAATGTTTGAACAACACAATTCTCACAACATTGTAGAAAAAGGTAATGCTAGAATGCACATTATGTATGAATTAGGTTACATATGTAATATTGTAATATGTATGCCCATACTTTCATTTCAGTAATAAAATTAAAGTTTGAACATCATTATTCAAAAATCAAAGACGTTCTCAAAGATAAATGAATGACAGAGGCACTATCATTAATTGGATAACGTCTGTAATGTGTATCCCCAAACCTTCATTTAGTAATATAGATGAAGGTTTGAGCATCATATTCACAAAACAGACAATTCAATACATTTTATAAAGGACAATTCTCAAATTGGAAAACGAAATTCACCACTTTAAGTGGGCATTACCACTGCTTTGGACAAATTTAATTTCTTTATG
Organism: Owenia fusiformis; assembly: GCA_903813345.2. Taxonomy (NCBI): domain Eukaryota; kingdom Metazoa; phylum Annelida; class Polychaeta; order Sabellida; family Oweniidae; genus Owenia; species Owenia fusiformis. Next base: position 4,385 of record CAIIXF020000388.1, on the reverse strand, counting down.
TAATATAGATTTGAATTTTTTTTTAACAGTCATAATTTAATTTGGGTGATATTCCTAGATTTTTCATAAATTCGGTCTACTGCACCGTTATCCCTGCTTCTGGATATATTTCTATATTTTTCATAAAAATATTAGCTCAGGAGACTGTTCTCCAAACCGAGATGTGTCCTTTAATAACATTACACAATACATTATACGATATATATTTGATCATCAATTTCTGAAATATCGTAACTGATTCAGTTGACAAAAATAAGATTACTCTTGTGAGCTTTAGAGGAATTCAAACAAGGATAATGCATTTTAATATGCTTAAACATGTTCTTTAGGTTGGATTATTAAATCACAAAACTATAAAGCAAAACTGTCATGAATATCATACCTGTCAAGTAAAATAAATAAAAATCTGGATTTCTGAAGAAAGGTCGGGGTTAAATCGGTATTTTTTAAGAAAAATCGAGAGAAAATCGATATTTCTATAAAAAATTGGGTTTGTTAAGGATAATCGGGAGTTTACAAAGAAAATCGGGAAGTAATCGGGGTAAAGTAATCGGGAGAAAATTGGGATTGATAAGGGTAATCGGGAGAAATCGGGAGTTTACAATGAAAATCGGGAGGAATTCGGGGTTTACAAAAATAATCGGGAGAAAATCGTGATTGATGAGGATAATCGGGAGAAAATCGGGAGTTTACAATAAAAATCGGGAGGAAATGGTGGTTAACAGAGGTAAATTGATAAATACGTTTTCGAATTGCATTTGGGCCGTTTAATATCTTTGTGAATTAATATATATATTCATGAGATATCATCTGCATTTTATCACAAAACCTGTCGTATAATTTCATTTTCTGCGAGAGCATCTCATTGACAAATCGGAAGTTTTGAACGAAAATCGGGAGGGTACCATTTAAAGATCGGGAGTTTTAAGTGAAAAATCGGGATGTCTCGTTAACAAATCGGGAGTTTTTGAACACAAAATCAGGATATTTTATGGAAAAAATCGGGATTACATGCGAAAAGTTGGAATATTTTCTTAAAATCGGGATATTTTACAAAAAAAATCGGGATTTCTCCTAATTTAAATCGGGATTTGACAGGTGAGAAATATCATAAAATAAAATTGAGGTGCAAGATGGGAATTCCAATCAAGAAAATATACCAATGCCATGACTAACGTAGCCTATGAACGTCTCTATAGCAATCATAGAAATTATATATCATTGTCTCAAGCTTTACAGCGTGTCTATGAGTTTCCTAGTAGTAGTAGACTGCATGACCGCAATAGCAACTATGAATATTATGTCACATATGTTCACCATTACAATGATGACTCTGTTTTTTTCTCTGATAAGGAATGTTAAAAAGTGACTGACAGATTGTCCATGTTGATCATATGTAAGGATCAAATATCAAAATCTTATCAGTCAACAAACCATAATTATGTAAATTCACATAAATTGAAATGAATAAAAACATTGTTGGACCAAATATCCAAGCTTAATCTCAACACAGTACACTACACATACAGTAACTTGATTAATGGCATGGCATTTACAAAATTACAGGGCTACATGTAATTATCAGTCAATTTTTATACTTCAACTTCATTTGACTTAGGCCTAAATTTTGTTCCCAAAATATTAAATTAATTAACTCAATAACTAAATGATATTAACTGGGGTAAGTCGCTCCCCTCCCACAACTCTCTCTCACTCTCTGTATATATATATATAGGAGATAATTATTCAAGCTAGGGATGAGATGTACATTTACAAAGAAAATGAGGGAGACTTGCTAGAGTTGCTTTTATAAGTCCACACATTAATATACAACTGGAATAATTCTCTCACCTCTTGTTTCTCTCTTTCTGTCTGTATACTTATTTATAATAATATAATCATATATACACATATTTAGAGACTTACTCAAGTGAGAGATGCAAGAGAAGGACTTACACCAGTTTCTTCATTTGGCTCCCTTATACCATATATGTATCATAATATCACATATATGTGGTATTGAAAACTTTGAGGCAGTCTACCAGAGAGTTTAACTTCAAGTAGAATGTTCATGCCTCAGGTGTACTTCTCCACATTGAGAAATACCTACAGCAACTATAGAAAATCTATGGTCGCTTCAAGGTTGCAAAGCAGTTTATCCCAATAAAGAAAAGTACTAGAGACGAATGTACAGGAAGTGTTTGATCGTCTCTACAGCAATCATAGAAATTATGATTGCCTCAAGGTCTACAGCATGTTTACTAATAATAGTAGATTGCATGACTGCCATAGCAAATGTGACTATTATGTCACATACTATCACCATTACTATGATGACCCTTTTATCTTTGAGAAGGAATATTAAGAAGTGAATGACAGATGGTCAATGTTGATCATATGTAAGGATCAAATATCCAAATCTTATCAAGCAACAAACCATTTGTAAATTCACATAAACTTAATTGTTGGACCAAATATCCAAGCTTGATCTTTTCACGGTACACATACAGTATGGTACATTTTGATTCCAAAAGATAAAAGAATGAAACTCAATACTTAAATTATGCTAACTTGAGTAAGTTGCTTCATGAGTCTCATACATTAATATAATTCAATATACGTTCTCCTATTTTATATATATATTGTCAGTTTTTAAATAAAACTGTGCTATAAGCAAATATAAGCAGTCTATACCAAGTATATGTAGTTCAACTTCTACTTTATGGAACATTTTCTCTACAGTGACTAAGCATCAGCAGTAGACATATAAATTGTCAATGATTGTCCATGAATTGTGTATCAGTGTATCTGTTATTCTGTGGCTGGAGTACCAAGATAAAGGTCACACACCTGGAAAAGGTTACAAAAGTGTAAGCATTGGTTACAAAAGTGCTAGGGAAATACTAAAATCAAAGTAAGACGAAGCATTAGAAGAACACAACTGTGTACTTTATATCCCCAACAATGGGTGATTCTTTATAGATTTTTCATTTGTAGGAGGAAAAAGGGATTCATAGAGAAGGCGCTTCAATCGAGTTTCTTCATCACATGTTTCTATAGAAATCTGATATATACTGGTCCTGTAGTAGGGAATATTATAGCTAACCTGGGTGAAGTTTTGCAGTACTCTAGAAGGCCCTCGTCCAAACCTCATGCCCTCAATGGCAGGAGCCAGACATGGTAAAGTATAAATGTGTAAGAGCATCTTCACAGCCAAAGTCAAATATCCCCAGAGCAATGTAACCAAAGCTGACATACTCAGGTCTGACTGTGAAACAGGTTCCTAGAATATATAAGAACAGGTACAATAATAATTTGATGTTTAACCTCAATTATCTAAATTCTAATTACTAAGTAAGTAACCCACCTTTATTTTTAATATACCACTATTTCATAAATTCATCATTATTCAGTTTGGCAATTACTGCAAAACTACATTTATCAAAATCAAGCTTATTACACCTAATAGCCAACTCAAAAATCACATTCACTACATCAAAAAGATTGAATAAATGAATTCTATAAATATCTAACAATATATCACCACTTTTAGTTTCGTTGTGTCAATGTGTCACATAAAATTCATTGTAAAACATAAGATGAATTTAAATGCAGTCATCATTACCAGCAACAACTGTGGAGAATCAAGCACAGGGAGTATTGTAACAGGGATCACCACTGAATTCCCACCAGGGCAATAAAATCAAGTGTCATACTTTCCAGTTGGTGCTGACATTCCTGAAATTTATGAAATAACAATAAAAGAGTATTTTTTCAATCACTAACTGAGCCAATTTTGACAAAAGAGGTCTTTCTCATATACATCTTAATTATGTATATCTATATATTTCTAATACAAATGACTGTACAAATAATTCAGGATGACATATCATTTTGACAAAAAGGGTCTTTCTTAAATATATATATCAGTAATTTAGGATGACATTTAATGACTGGTGTCAATTTGAGAAATTAAGTATTCATTGTAACCTGTTTCACTGCAGTACATTCCAGCATCACATGGTCTACACATAGTTACATTGGGGTAGCCTACACTATTACTATAGGTTTCTGCAGGGCATGCCTCTGGTTCATTGGATCCTTTTACGCATTTGTGCTCCACAGGGCATACAATGGAGGTAGCATTATCTGATGCTGTCTCACAGTAGTACCTACAATTAATACATATGGCATTTTATAATAAACAGTATTTCATTGGGATTTAGAATGGTTTAAATCTTTGAACATGAATGAAAAAAAATCGAAACAATATGCAGAACCATCAACATTTACTGGATATTTACATCATAAATTGAAAAGGACTTAAGACTTCATAAATCAAAGACATATTTTAGAGGATTATACTACAGGGGCGTCAGAAGGAT
>CAIIXF020000387.1:0-17000 GCA_903813345.2 Owenia fusiformis | reverse complement strand
GCTTAATTTATCAGTTTTGTTTTTGGTGCAAATTGTGTAAAGATAAGTTGTTGAAGTTTGTAAATGACTTGATGACAGCACTCTTAAACATCCTGTACTGATAGCTTATTATGCTTAAGTACTACACCCCATGCAAAAGTACGGAAACCAGAGGTCTCAATTGTGTTTCAATCTATTAATGCTGTTCTGCAATCTTCATAGTTGTCCCCAACTTTATTTATACTATATAGTCTATGTATGTAGAAAATGGCTTTAAGGATTTAGTCAAAATTAGACATACGTACAAACAGAAGTTAACGCGTGGTCCAAAATTGGACTTCTGGTTGCCGAATTTTTGGAGGAGTGTGTATTATAGGCAAGTGATAGATGGAGTTTCTATTGACATTACACAATATAGTTTGAGCTATTAGTTACATTATAAAGTGTCGTTGCATTTTCCTATATCATGTAACTTGCATACGTTAAAAAAGTTTCACATATCATATTTTGATAACATTGGGTACGCTTCAATAAAGCTAAAGTGGTTCAAAATTTAATTCATATAGGTCCTTTAATATAAGCAATTTCACACTATCAAAACAGACACATTTTCATTTTATTTTTTTGCAATTTAACAATAATACAGAAAAATCAGTTTATTGGACTTATGTTTGAGAAAACCACTATTCAAACAATTACAGGGTGTTCAAGAAATAAAGATAATAATGCCATATGACATTTTAAAAATTTCTTGGATTATAGCTTTAAAATATTTCAAGAACTTATAGAGTTTCAGCCTCGAGCAATTTGATTGCTTGAATCAATGGTTGTCATATCAACGCTAGTAACGCAATGTGGTGCAGGTCGAATAATTGCAGTATTTTTGCATGTTTCACTGTTTGAAAAAAGAGATTGAATCAATGTTTATATATGGCTTGAAATGGACACTCAAACATATTTATAACTTTAAGCTTGAAATACTTTGCCAATTTGTCAATTTATTCTACATAATTTCCTTTATTTTAGACACAAACTCTGTGCTGGTGGCCCATCCTTAAAAGACCAAATACTGAAACTACTGGAGTTATTTCGCATGCCCCGCTTTAGCGGTACTCGAATTACTATGACAGCCACATTTACAAATCAAATCAAAGTGAATTTGAATATGTTGAAACTATAATCCCTGCATTGAAATCCATGAACAAATAATAAAAAAAGTTATAACATTATTCTCTTAATTTCCTGAACACCCTGTAAGTTGTATTGGCCCTAATCTTGGATTTCCCACAGAGAAGCATTAACACAGTAACCATGACTCTAAATGTTTGGAAAAATCTTGTCAACAAGTTGTTTAAATCGTTCTCGTGTAAATACTGTCAGAAAACAAGCGTCTGTTCTTTGAATCATGAATGAGAATAGCAGAGATATCTGCTAATTCGATATTTAACAGACCGGGAATTTTTATTTTAATGATTCGATGTTTCAGTATGAGGAATGAGGGACGGATCATTTAATCTCTGTAACACTGGTACGTATAGATCATTTCCAAGAGTTTGATTTTGATGATTTGACAGGTACAGATGTAGCGAGAGATAAGGCAAGTTCAACAAACCAAAAATATGGACGTTTTGACTCTAAAACTAAAAATATGTCCATTGGTCGACTGTACTGTTTTCCTTGACTTCAGTTTCACCTCGCCTATTTTAATTGTTTAGACAGAATATTGTTCAGTCAAATAACCACCACATAACAATACTTTTTCATTTTTAATTCTAGCCAAATCACGATTAGTGGTGATGGGACCAATATAAACCGGAATCGGTCTAGGAAAAGGCAGTCAGACAAAAAATATTCTAATCTTTTGTAGAGTGGTATTCACCCTTGGTATACGCAGCTAACGAAAATTGACCGGTACGGGTCAAAAGCTGGACCGGTACGGGTTAACGGTTTTATTTGAATTTAAAACAGCCATAACTTGCTCAATATTGACTTCCTCGTGTCTAATTTGAAATATATGATGCCTCCCGATGCTTTTAAGTACCCCAATTTTTTACAGATTTTTAAACGAACCAAAACTCTCTTAATGCGGGCAATAGTATGAACATAATTTAGGAATCTTTATACATGTGTGTTATTGCCCCGAACCGGTCCGTCTTCTCGCTGCAAGCAGGAGGAAATTCTTTGTCACAAAGTTTGGCATTTTTTATAAAATCAAACGCTCGTCATTGAAACTCACAAGATGTAAATAGCATGTCATTTACATCATACCTTGATGGGGAAAAATATATCTTATATGTTAGAAGTACTAAATAAAAGTTATCGTGAAAATGAGACAGTCGTTCTCGAGAGAAAAGAGCATAAATGCGCATTTAAAGAGTTTTGGTCCGTTTAAAAATCTGTAAAAAATTGGGGTACTTAAAAGCATCGGGAGGCATCATATATTTCAAATTAGACACGAGGAAGTCAATATTGAGCAAGTTATGGCCGTTTTAAATTCAAATAAAACCGTTAACCCGTACCGGTCCAGCTTTTTGACCCGTACCGGTCAATTTTCGTTAGCTGCGTATACCAAGGGTGGTATTTGTATAGAACTGCAAGACAATGATATTATCGGTCATAAGTGGTAGGCATAAACTGTGTCTGTTACGGGTATACACTTGAATCAAACGCGTAGTATTGGATCGAACTACATAGCAGTCTACAATACGTTTCAATTTAAATCTATCGCGATTGATCAGGACCTAATATTGTTCTTGATCACTAACATATACACTTTTTTGACACTTAACGTGCAGTTACTGTCATGTAATCGTCTGATTGTATTGTTGGGCTGGCAAGCCATACTTATTTTGTATTACGTCATGATCGGGGCTTACGCCATATTGAAATAAACTGGACAAAGTCAGCCAATATATCTCTTAGTGTTATTCGAAATAAAACGTAACAGAACATGGTGTCAAACGTTGGATGCGAGCCTACGGGGATATAAAACCACAGAGAAAAAGTAGGACATGTAAAACTTGTCTGAAAGTGACCAGATTAGAGGTATTTTTGGTGTTTAACTTTGATTGCCGGTGAAATTTTGTGCAAATTTCGAGCATGACATTTTTGCGCACGACACGGATTACATCATTGCTTCGTGCACACGACACGGATTACGCCATTGCTTCGCGGAGATATGCAAATGCCATGGATTGCGTCATTGCTGCTGTACTACAGTAAGAATTTGAGTCCAACTGATATTTAAACTTGTGAACTGTACTTCTACTCTTGTGTATTAACTATCGTGATTATATTGTCATCTTTGGATTATTATAATGGCCAAGATACAGCCTCCAAACCCTTTTAACTTTGATAAACCCAATGAGTGGATTGCTTGGAGAGAAAGGTTCCTGAGGTTTAGGCTAGCTACAAAACTTAACAAAGAGGATGATATTACACAAGTCAGTCAACTTATATATATTATGGGCCAATCCGCAGAGGACATATACAAACAGTTTACGTTTGAGCCCTTACCAGTTGCTGAAAATGACCCAGTACTTGATCCGCCAGACAACAGGTACAATTTTGATGCTGTTTTGGGCAAATTTGATAACTATTTTGTGCCAAAGATAAACATTATTCATGAACGAAGGGTCTTCAACCTTAGACAACTGGGAGAGTCGGAAACAATGGAGGAATATATCCGAGATTTGTATAAACTGAGTCAACATTGTTCATTCGTTGACAGAAACGAAATGATTCGCGATAAGATCATCGTTTCCATCAAAGACAGAGACTTGTCAGAGCGAGTCCAGACACTTGCCATGACGTGTGATCTCACCCTAGAGAAAACTATTGAACTAGTTCGTAGTCATGAACTTATAATATCACAGTCTCAAGCTGAAGGGAGACCTACTGATACAAGTAACGTTGATTTTGTTCGTAAGCGACCCCCGCAACAGAGAGCTACACGACAAAACTACAGAAAACAAGACCAGGCACAACACAAAGCAGACAAGCACAAGTGTGACAGATGTGGCTACATTCACAGAAATGATAAATACCCTGCTAAAGGGAAAACCTGTCATAATTGCAAGAAATTAAATCATTTCTCAAGTGTGTGTAAATCAAATAAGAAATCTGTTGATAAAAGAGTTGTACATGAATGTTATGATGAATGTGCTGAAGCCGATCTTGACACTACTGAGTTTCATGTAGGTGAGCTTGTGCATTTGGTTGATTCTGCCAAGTCACTGATTGTAGATAGGCACACAGAGCCACCATGGCGTGTGACCTTACCCATTTGTGGTAAATTGATGAGTTTCAAGATCGACACAGGCGCTGATGTAAATGTTATGAGTAACAAAGCATATGAATGCCTTACACCAAAACCTAGGTTACAAAGGCATGATGGTCCTCCACTGAAGTCAGTAGGTGGGGTAATAGATACAAGAGGTTATTTTATAACAAATAGCAATCTTGATGGTACCAAATTCTCAATGAGAATATTTGTATTAAATGGGCCAAAGTGTGATAACTTATTATGTCGCAGATCTGCTAAAATGTTGAATCTAGTTACTAAAAATGTACATGTTGTAACTCAGACCTCTCAGAGCGAGGCAGGTAAAATTGGTTCTGATCCTGGTAACCATAGAAATAAAACTACAATGCCCCCTAGTAACAATACTTCTGAATTGCCAGGTCATGTAAAAGACCCCATAAATGATAATGAATTGTATGGGGAAGTGGGTACAATGAAATGTGAGCCTGTCAAAATTGAGTTGAAGCAAGATGCTGAACCATATGCTGTTGTGGTACCTAGGCGCGTTCCATTTCCTATTATGAAACCATTACAAGAAAAACTTGAATCAATGGAATCAAATGGTATTATTGCCAAGATAACTGAGCCTACTGAGTGGTGTTCACCCATGGTCCCGGTAGTCTCAAAGTCAGGAAAAATTCGCGTGACGGTTGACTTTAGAAAACTTAATAAATCAGTTAAGCGCGAGAGATTTGTCCTACCAACCATTGACTGTATATTACAGAAACTTTCGGGAAGTTCTGTCTTTTCCACCCTCGACGCCACAGGAGGTTTTCATCAAGTGCCACTTAGCGAGGTAAGTCAGCGTTTAACAACGTTTATAACACCCTTCGGTCGTTATGTATACAAGAAGATGCCACAAGGCATATCGCTTGCTCCAGAAATCTTTCAAAGAGAAATGTCGCGCATTTTGCAAAATTGTCCTGGAGTAGCAGTATTCATGGATGATATTATCGTTCATGGTAAGAATGTAGAAGATCATGATAAAAATCTCAAACAAGTCTTACAGAAAATCAAACAGTCCGGTCTAGTTCTCAACAAGGCGAAGTGTCATTACCGGAAGCCCGAGCTCGTATTTTTAGGGCATAAAATTAGCGCTAATGGAGTCTCGCCAGACCCAGCCAAAGTCGCCGCGATAGTGGAAATGGAAATTCCTGAAAATGTTGAAGAATTACGACGATTCTTAGGCATGATAAATTGGATAGGTAGGTTTATACCAAACTTATCTACAATGCTTCACCCATTGAATGAACTTTTGAGAAAAGACACAATTTGGACATGGGGAAAAGCACAAATGGATGCCTTTGAAACAGTGAAACAGAAGGTAAGTAGTAAGCCTGTTCTAAAATACTACGACATCAATAAGCCATCGCGTGTTAGTGCTGACAGTAGCTGTTACGGGTTAGGCGGTGTCTTAGAGCAACAGCATGGAACAGATTGGTTTCCTGTTCATTACTGTTCTCGTTCATTAACTGATGCCGAACGCCGCTATGCTCAAATTGAAAAGGAACTTTTGGCAGGGGTGTGGTCAATGGAAAAATTCAGTCAGTATTTGGTCGGACTAGAATCATTTGTATATGTGACTGATCACAAACCTCTGGTGCCAATTATAAATCAAAAGGATCTTGATCAAACACCGGTGCGATGCCAGAGAATGCTAATTCGTCTCATGAGGTTTAATTGTATCGCTGAATACAGACCCGGAAAGACATTAGTCATAGCAGACACATTGTCTAGAAAACCGCTTAGTAGCATGGAATCAAACACTGTAGAAAGTGTGACGGAATATGAGAGTTTCATATATGATAACCTACCAGTCGCGAAGTCGCGTCTTGAGAATATTCGTGACTTGTCACAGATTGATCCCGAAATCTCAACAGTCATGAATTATGTTCTTCATGGTTGGCCGGAATATTACAAAGACGTGAAAGAAGTTGCCAAGCGATACTATGATTGTAGAGAATCCTTGAGTGTTGTCAATGACATACTTATGTATGGTAACCGTATCACTATACCGGCTGCATGTCGCAATAATATTCTTGATCAAATTCACGAGGGTCACTTCGGAATTCACAAATGCCGTGAACGCGCTAATGCGACAGTATGGTGGCCAGGGCTTACATCACAAATCAAAGAATTGGTGGCCAAATGTAAGCACTGCCAAATTTTGAAACCTAAACAGAGAAGTGAACCATTAATTCCAACAAAATTACCAGATCGCCCCTTGCAACAATTAGCAACTGATTTATGTGAATGCTTCAAGAAGCAATATTTAGTCACAGTTGATTACTATTCTCGCTATCTAGAAATTGCTCATGTTAGGGGTAGTGTCACAACAACTCAAATCATAAACAAACTCAAAAAGATATTTGCCAGGAATGGTATCCCTGAAGTGTTAGTATCAGATAATGGACCACAGTTTAGCTCAAAACAATTTGCAGATTTCGCAAAAGAGTTTGATTTTAAACATGTAACATCAAGTCCCAGATACAGTCAAAGTAACGGTCTCGCAGAAAGAGCCGTCCAAACTGCCAAACGTATTCTCAAATCAGAAGACCCCTTAAGCTCCCTTATGAATTATCGGGCCACTCCAGTCAGTTCTACAGGTAAAACGCCAAGTCAATTACTCTATGGTAGACAAATCAGAACTAAACTGCCAGTTTCGCCTGAGAATCTAAACCCAAATTGGCCTGATAAACAGGAAGTTCAAAACAATGATGCTAAAGCAAAATCACTGTATGCCAAACATTTTAACAGATCTCATGGTGCAAGAAAACTTGAGAAACTGTCCCCTGGACAGTCTGTGAGAGTGAAGCTTGATCAGGAAAAGGCATGGAGTAAACCATATAAGGTTCTCAATCAAGCTCACACTCCTAGGTCATACATTATCAAAAGTGACAGTGGAACTTTGTTCAGGAGAAATCGTAGACATTTGATGCCAACAGGCCATGCTCCTACTCCTACTCCTGAACGGGGTTCTAACATGCTTAAACCAATGGTGTTTTTCTCGAGCAAACATCCCAAGGAGGGAGGGATGGATGGTGGTGGTCAAAATACTAATATTGTTCCACTTACTAGTAATACTACACCAGTCTCTCATAGCTCTATTATCACTGAACCAAGTTCTAGTTCTCCATTAAGGAAATCAAAGAGGATTGTAAATCAGCCAAAATGGCTCAAAGACTATGTAACTTGAAATAATACTTTTCATGCATATAAACTGTCAAGTCTCATAAGACAGTAGTGTACATTCAGACATTAAATGATTAAAGCTCATAATAATGTACACATAGTTAACAGTTTGTTTAGATAATGATTTTTATAAAATGTTCAAACAACACAGATTGGTGTGGATTACGTTTTATAATGCATGTTTTATTTTAAACATTTGTATTGATTATATGTAAGACAATCTTTTGTTAGAGATGTGTATAAGAAAAACAAAATCAGCATACAGTATTTTCTACTACCGTATTCAACATGATAAGTGCACATGGTGAATACAGGTTTGAGACATGGACTCATAAGCAGTGAATATTGACTTTATACCCTGCTATATATATATCTACAGATGAAGACTCTCAAAATTGTAGACACTTTTGAACATTTAAACATAGACTCATAAAATACTTCAAAAAGAAAAAAGGGAGATGTCATGTAATCGTCTGATTGTATTGTTGGGCTGGCAAGCCATACTTATTTTGTATTACGTCATGATCGGGGCTTACGCCATATTGAAATAAACTGGACAAAGTCAGCCAATATATCTCTTAGTGTTATTCGAAATAAAACGTAACAGAACAGTTACTGCATTGATTATTGTGTCCATTCGTTATAATTGATAGTAAATGATAATATTTTGCTGCAATTCTCCCTTTCGCGGTTCGCTCTTTGAATCAGAACGTTCGCAAATATGTACTGAAAAAGCACTCTTTAGGACAACATTTGATTGGTCAATATTTTCCCACTATGCATTTCGCGTAGCTATTTGCTTGACCCGAAAGTTCTAAATCAAACTAATTACGCAATTTTGTTTTTACACCCGCACGCTAAATAAAACAATGACACCATCGGAAGTATTCTTCGTTGTCATTGCTTTAATAGTCAGTATACCGAGTTTAAAAAATAAAAGATTGTAAAATGACCAACAAAATTTGGAAACGAGTATTATAGATTTGCTTTCGGACCACTGACCAGATTGACCTAGATAATAGCGACGCGTCTTCTTTGGTCTACTGCTCAGTTGTTTGTGGGTTTTCAACGAAAATCTATGATGTAATTTGAAGATGAATACTTTTATTCAGTTGTTGCATCGATGTTGCAGTTTGTAGTGCGGTAAGATTGTCAGGAAAGTATTGAAAGTCGAATGGAATTGTTTTTTCCAAAATGGCGACTAGTCAACTGATCACGTGACCTTCTCTTCCGGAATATTTTCTCACTTTTCAATCATCGTTTTCGCCACGCTATGAATCAATACAACGAACTGCATCATGGGAAATATTTTGACCTTATAAGGAAAGATTTTCTCGTCTCCTCTTTTGAAGAGGGAACAACGATTTCGAGAATTGCTCATGTGCAGGCTACGAATAACTCTCAATACACAAACAGTTAAAAATCTTCTTCTATTACAGTACAGACTCCTCTTGAGGTTATTTCGTGTGCTTGATTGCGTGCGGTGTATATACATGTACACTTGTAGTGTGAATGAGCATTAAAATTTCTAAAATCTGTTTAAAATCGTCATCACTTAATACGAAAGCATCACACTCCCTGCCTCCTTCTTAAGAATTTCCAGGGAATCGATCATGGCTACATTTGCCGGAAGAAGCAAATTTAACAAATGAGTGATGTTAGAACAGAAATTATGGTCCTCTGGGATAATTGTCTGCTTTCATAATCCTAAAATATGAACCATACTGATTGTTTAATTTTTGTTGATTTTGAAAATGACATCATCAATCAATCATCATCAATGACATGATCAATTAAGCTTCTTTGGTGATGAAAAGATGGCAGCAGGTGTAGCATGTAAAAGACCATCACTTGTATGAATATTAAGAGCAGAAATCTAAGGCGACATCTTTTAATCTACACTGTACAAATATGAGATTAGTTCTGCGTATTGACTATTAACCCTTACAGCGTGGCTCAAAACCTTGTTTATTTTTTCGTGGAGCCACTCGATAAGATTACGATTTCTCTGCATCCTGATGTCCAATCAAGATCATTCGAGTATCTACGTTTGCACGCTATATTGACGTAATTCATGACTGAAATCAGAAAGACAAAAGGAAGTAGGGCGCTCTCCATTATGATCTCCCCATGGAAAAAATTAATTCACCTCATTTTTCAAAATGAGTATACTGCCTTTATTATTACATATATATGCACACTAGTATATTGTTTACCTATATTCAGCACTGCATTGATGTATAGGCCACTTATTAGGGTCAAAATTCAATCATGAAGTGTAGGGTCATTGATTCCAAACCAGGAAGTATTTTTATGTCTATCAAACATCCATTTGCATTCTACGCATCCCTACATCTTAACCAAATATGTTACTAAATAATGAAATATAATAGTATAATCTTTGGTTTTACAAACTTGTATGATATTTGATTAGTGTAAAAGTTGTTTTTGGATCATTTTTCTAGAGCCATTTTGCAGGGGGAAAATGATGAAAAATGTACAATCTTTTAATTTAAAGTATGACCTGAATCGATTGCAAACTTCATATTTGCACATTTGATGAGATAAAACATTTTTGTGAAATTATTAAGTTTGCAATCGATTCAGGTCATAGTGTATTTTAGTAGTTTTGTGATAATCAATGGTTCCAAACCAATGGCCTCTATTGGGATCTGCTGATATCCTCATGTTAAGTCAATGATCAATGATGCACAGCCCCATGTAAGTCAATACAACCTTACTGACCTAAATGACCCCTACCTCAGCCTATGTGTGCCCGAGCACTTTATTATTTTCCAAAGAGTTATATGGAATTCTATTCTTCATGTTACACCTAAGACTTATTCATTTTGACCATGTGGGTAATTGCCAATAATCGCACCTCTTCCTTTGAGATACGCAAACAAAATTTCTTGTAAAAACTATTTACAAAAGTGTTCCAGAGACTCTAATCTACTTGGCTAAGGTTTTATTTGAAAATAGACTGCCTTATTAAGCAGGTAGAGGGGTATAGTCCATGGTATGAAATCTCCAGGACGTCTAATAAAGGAGCTGGAGCACACTATAGAGCAGCGATATTTGACCTGACATTAACATACCTACAGTACATATGTTCCCTAATAATTTTTATGATAACCGTTTAATATACTTCAGGATTTTAGGCTGAATTATGCCTGTCACTAACAGAGGTAAAAAAATTACCCAAAAAATAAAATCCCAATTTTTCACAATTTGGAGTACACAATGCATCAGAAAATAATACAACATTATTTTAAATATATGATTTAGATTTCTAAGCTATGAGTTTGAGGTTATGTTTCTTATGAATGCCAAAAATATGTAATCAGTATGACTCCTGATTGAAAAATTTGCTTATTTTCAAAATGGTCGCCATTTTTGTCTCGCAAATTCACTTTTGGCCCATTTCCTAGCTTTACAAATAATTTCAGGTGTCCTGCATTGTAAAAAGCGATGTCATTGTAAAGAGTAGTTGTATGAAATCATTTTGTTACAAAAAATCGGCAAAAAATTATATCTTTTTATTTTTATTTTCTGCTATTTCAGCCGTCATTCATTTTTGAGCAACACCATGTGAGCCCAGTACCCACGGTACTATTTATTGTAAATAGTTATTATAAACAGTTTTGAAAGAATATCACACCTTTTTGTTTTCCCGGATGCCTAAACGTGTCAGGAACACTTTTATACTCGAATGATCTTGATTTGACATCAGGGTGCAGAGAAATCGTAATTTACACTGAGTAGTTTTACAAAAAAATAAACAGGGTCATATGCTACCTAAACAGACTTCCGATCTTCCTGCAATTTGTTTATTTACCATTGCAATATAAGTTAAATATATATTTTCAAAACCGATCGTAGCTAAAAAGAAAATACTAATAGAAAATCTTACTGGATGAGCGTGGTGTAAAAGTGGTTTTGAAACGTGGCAAATTTCTCTTCATGTAGGATGTTTGTGGTTTATTATTCTACATTGATTCTGAAAATATTGGTGTCTAGTTTTTCAGCGTCTTGGAATATGCAGATTTTTACCCCCCTGGTGTAATTTTAAGGGGGGGGGGGGTACTAGGACAGGCATACATAATTCCTAGAATATATAGCCAATCATATCTTGATTTTTCCAGGTAATCATGTACTTATCATGTCCTACCCCTATGACAAGTTTCATAAAAGTTGATCAACTGGTTACTATGGAAATGGAGATTGTATGTTAAAAAAGTACAAATTTTCGTCAAACTGTAAGATACCCCATGAGACAAAACACATATTATTTTCATGAAATTGGGAGTAATCACCATGAAACCATTTTAGAAAACTTATTCAGAGTATGTTTGATATTCAATCTACTGCTGTTTTATATTATCAACAAAGTGGAATCTATTGCTGATGATTATATGGCAATGGAAGTAAATTTAGAAAGGGGACGTGGCACTTTTCCAAAGAATTCTTTATTTGTGTTCAACTTGTTGAAGAAAATAAATAACCATTTGTCCTGAAATTAACATATATTATTCACATCATTATGTTTGACTATCATGCAAAATTTCATCAGTGTTGGATTACTGGTTACTATGGTATGCAGATTTATACCCCATTGGTATGATTTTAAGGGGGGTACAATGAAAGTCATCTATAATTCCTAGAATATACAGCCAATCATCTTGATATTTACAGGTAATCATCTACTTATAATGCACTACCACTATGACAAGTCTCATTTATGTGTAACAATTGGTAGATATGGTAACAGAAATAATTTATTAAAAGGGACACATTAAGGAGGTACTATGTATAATTCCAAGAATATTTAATCAATCATCTTGATATTTATGTGTAATCATCTGCTTATGTCCTACCAGTATGACAAGTGCCATCAATGTTGGTCAATTGGTTGCTATGGTAACAGTAATCATTTGTTAAAAAGTGCACATTAAGGGGGTGCTATGTATAGTTCCCAGAATATTCAATCAATCATCTTGATATTTACAGGTAATCATCTGCTTATCATGTCCTACCAGTATGACAAGAGCCCCATCAATGTTGGTCTATTGGTTGCTATGGTAACATAAATAATTTGTTAAAAAGTGCACATTAAGGGGGTACTATGAAAGCCATGTATAATTCCTAGAATATTCAACCAATCATCTTGATATTTACGGGTAATCATCCGTCTACATGTCCTACCAGTATAACAAGTGCCATCAATGTTGGTAATTTGGATGTATGGTAACATAAATCATAAAAGAGTACACATTTTCGTAAAAATGTAAGACTCATGCAACCTTTGACATTAAGCACATGATATGTTCATCATTTTGGGAGAAATAAGCATGAAAACATTTCATAAAACTTATCACATCTCATCAATCACAACAGTGGACGTTTTATTGCCATCACTGGTCATCAACGGACGTGTTTTATACTCAGAGTAATACATGCTCTTGTTCTCAACTTTTTAATGTCTGCTGTTTTTTCAACTGTTCGTTGTTTTTAGAATTCATTAAGAAGCATTTCCAGTGTTTTTAATTGGGTGTTTACTTTTACTCGTAGTTGTATATATCTTTTAGTTTGTTTATTACAAGTGACGTGACAACTTGTTGAAGGCAAAGTAGAGCCAAATTGGCCAGACCAACCCATTCCACCTGATGATCTCATAGACATATAGTCACATAAAGATTGCAACGGATGCTTTGGCAGAAGTAGACATTGAAATATCTATTAATGAGGATTTTGAGGCAAATGATATAAAAGATGACTAACTGAGATCAGCTCATAATTTACTATGTCCCCACGCATAGTGTGACAGCCGCATTCTGCATAGTTTTATTATCATAAGCAAATACAATGCATCGAATGGCCCAGATGAAATATCCATTGATTAAATATTATCAGACATACTCAAAATAGGTTTTCTAAAATGTTTTCATGCTAATTCCTCCCAATTTGGTGAACATTTTCAATGTCTTAGGGTGAGTCTTAAAACCTTTACGAAATGTGTACTTTTTTAACAAATAGATTTCTACCCACATTTGACTCACATTGATGAAACTTGTCATAATGGTAGGACATGATAAGTAGTAGATTGTCGGTAAATATCATAATGATTGCTTTGATATTAAAGGAATTATATATGGCTTGCATAGTACGCCCTAATGTGTACTTTTTAACAAATGATTTATGTTACCATAGCAACCATTTGCCCCACATTTATGAAAGTTGTCATAGTGTAAGAACATGGTAAGTAGATAAATATCTGTCAATAACAAGATGATTGGTTAGATATTCTAGGAATTATATATGGCTTTCATAGTACCTCCCTTAATGGGTACTTTTGAAAAAATGATTTATGTTACCATAGCAACCAATTGTTACACATTGATGAAAATTGTCATGGTTGTAAGACATGATATGTAGATGATGACCTGTAAATATCAAGATTATTGGCTGTATATTCTAGGAATTATAGATGGCTTTCATTGTACCCCCTTTAAAATTATACCAAGGGGGTATAAATCTGCATACTATTAGTAACCAGTAAACCAACACTGATGAAACTTTCCATGATAGTCAAACATAATAATGTGAATAATATCTGTGAATATCAGGACAATTGGTTATTTATTTTCTACAAAAATTCGGACACAGATTAAGAATTCTTTGGAAAAGTGCCACGTCCTCTTTCAAAATTTATTTGCATTGCCATATAATCATGAGCAATAGTTTTCACTGTGTGGATAAGATAAAACAGCAGTTGATTTAATATTATCAAACATACTCTGAATAAGTTTTCTAAAATGTTTTCATGGTGTTTCTTCCCAAATTCATGAAAATAATATGTGTTTTGTCTCATGGGGTGTCTTACATTTTGACGAAAATGTGTACTTGTTGACATATGATCTCCGTTTTCATAGCACCCAGTTGACTTACTTTGATGAAACTTATGACTTTTGCAGGACATAATAAGTAGATGATTACCTGTAAATATCAAGATGATTGGTTGTATATTCTAGGAATTTTACATGGCTTTCCTAGTACCCCCCTCAAAATCAAACAAGGGGGGTATAAATCTGAATATTTCCAAAACGCTGAAAAACTAGACACCAATATTTTCAGAATCAATGTAGAATCATAAACCACAAATTACCTACATAAAGAGAAATTTGCTATTTTTCAAGGCCACTTTTACACCACGCTTATCCAGTACTGCATGAAATATAGTATCGCAAAACAATACACCAATTTAAACATGACTAGTACACACTGACACTGTTATGAATTAATGCACATTCACCGCTCTCGGGCGGTCATACTATAACACATTTCAACACAACACATTTTCATACAATGTGGATGGCTATGCGCGACCCGTTTATTGGTGAACACGAGGGAAAACAAAACATTACATACCGTCTAATGTTACAAAACATCTCTAAACTCACCTCCTACCCTGTATATTGAGAACTATCTCGGAGATGCTCTCGACCAATTTTTCGGAAAAATTGTCATGATGGTTTCGGAAACCATTTTGTACATCGTTGTTTAAAATAATGTACTGCTTCGGAAGCACGATACTGTAATCTGTTTAGGAAACCTCATATTGCATATCTTGAAAAATGCTCTGCATCAGATGCATGATTAGTTATAAAACTAATTTTGGCTGAAAAACCTGCACTGTTTCGTAAAAATGCTGCTTTTATAAAATAATATAATAGTATACTGCTTTAGAAGCATGGCAATACAAAATACTTACTATAATTGATCTATTGCAAAACTTTAATGATTCTGAATCGTGTTGGTGATTTTTATATAATGTACTGCTTCGAAAGCATAATGTATACTACAATAGGTTATGGAAACCACATAGATCATTCATGTAAAAATTGTTTCGGAATTTTGTCGCTCTATTAAGAAATTTTTATATCATGTATTATTTCGGCAAACATGATACTGCGGTACGTTTCAGAAAGAATAAATAATTTATATAAGGTAAATCTTGCACTTATTCTGAAGTCTGTTGCTTGTTGCTAATTTTTATCAGATACTGTTTCTGAAGCATTACTATTATAGATTAATGAATTCACAAAATTAAAATAATATGGAACAATTTATATGCAATGATTTAGAAGCCTATTGCTCTCTACAAACTTTAGATAATGTACTGCTTCGGAGGCATTACTATTTAAGGAATAAATAATGATAGGCCATTCAATATGGTGAAATTCAGCACGAGTTGGACAGAATGTTGTACAAAGCACGAACCGAAGGTGAGTGCATTTGTACTAACATTCTGTCCAACGAGTGCTGAATTTCACCATATTGAATGGCCTATCATTATTTATTCCGATTCAAACATAAAAATTAGTAAAAGCCGTGTCTGTCGAACAGGCATGAAGGAAGAATACGCATGCTGTCAAGATTCTGAAGTCGGCCGGAAAAATTTTAGAATTTGTTTGGGCTGTTCTATTTTACTCCCCGTTTTAGATTTTATACGGTGTATGAAACATGGGGTGTTGATAAAATAGTTGCAGTAGTTACGGAGGGAGTAAAAAAGAACAGCTATCCCTGGACAGAGCCCCAGATGTGCAGCTGAGATGACGTCACTCAAAACAATGCAAATTGCAGATTGAATAGAGCATGGTCGTGCATCTATGGAGAATTAGAGAACGTTCTATATTGGCTATGCTGCATTCTGATTGGTTGAAAAATTCAAATAGAGCACGGTCATGTTTGAATGTAGGTTAATGAATCCACATAATTAAAATAATATGAAACAATTTACAAGCAATGCTTTAGAAGCCTATTGCTTTCTACAATATTTATATCATGTACTGCTTCGGAAGCATTATAATATAATAGTTAAACGAAACTGCATAGTTCATATATTGTTAAATATGAACTGCTTCGGAAGTAGATTGCCTTCTCAGCAATTTTAAAAATATTAATTGCGAAACATACACTGCTTTAGAAATACTGTTGCTCTATCTACAATGGTTTATATCATGTACTGCTTCTGACAGTAGGTAAACATAAAACTTAAAAAGGTACGGGAACCTTCCATAACAAATATCTTAAACGTGTAAAACATTCTCTGCTTTTCAAGCTTGATCAGTTTTTAAATAATTTCGTATTTTATAGCACGAAAATATGCGGCCTTAAAAGCCTGTTTCCATAACTAGTTTTGATGTTCAGTAGTGTAATATATTTTATATTATTAAATATATTATTCAGAAACTGCTTCTATCATGTTCTAGTTTTGATAAGAACACAACGTTAACATATGATAACGACTTCGTAAACAAATTCTAGTAAGTTACTCTTTTATACATTGCTTTGCATGTAACCTGTACCCAGTGAAACTGCCTGGGAATATTATCTGTCAATATAATCTATATATACATATACTACTTAAATTATATTTTGTACATCCCGTGGAATATCATTAAGTAATAACTTTTATACAGATTTATAATATATTCTTACTATCTATAGAACTCGTATCAGTTCC
>CAIIXF020000386.1:0-17000 GCA_903813345.2 Owenia fusiformis | reverse complement strand
TCGTTATAGCTGCTTAATAAGCAATATTCGAATTGGTTGTGACGTTATTGGCCCCCACGTGATCTCTCACTGGTCCCCACATGGCCCATAACGTCATAATGCCAAAATGTTTTGTTTTGGTTTACACTACAATCCTATGGTTGCCGTGACGTTGTGATTACTAAGGAACCAATAAACCAAAGCTATATTTTGTATATGACGTTACTTATCACGTGGGGGCCAATTTGATTGATCAGTTAGTTTTATTTCGTTATTTATGACCGTTAGCAGTTATCTAACATTTATTTTATAATGACTATCGCAAGAACTCTACGTTGGGCTTACAAAGGAGAAAATCGCATTTTTGTAGCTGCAAGTTGAGAAAAGCTATTTCAGTTGTCCTTTAACTGTAGTCATTTGTCTTTTCATTTCTGTTTGGTTGTTTAGGGTTTGATTTCTAATCATTTGATAGCACCAAAAGCCAACAGAGCCTGAAGAAATGCATAGATTTTGCCTCCACCACCAGAACGTTTTTTCAACTTGATTATGGTACCGGAGGTTATATCGTGCCCCCCTGAATGAAATATCAAAGTCATAATTTCATGTAGATCTGAAAGGGTTCGTCAACACCAATTTATACAATTCTTTGGTACAGCCTTGATGATTTAGGCAGCTGGAAGCTGCAGCTTTGCGCAGTGGCGGTACCATAGCCAATGAGGTTTATCCGAGGCGTGGTTATTGCTAGTTGAAAACTTTACCCAATACCCCGCGCTGACGGCCTGAAATATGGCCGGCATGCGCAATTTCTGAAAGTCCCTACGGGGACCATTTATAACATGTGTTTTAGTCTCCAAGAAAAGCCAAATATGTCGTCTCGATAGGTCCTCCCATCATTACATGTCTTCTGCTTCTTAGTGTCGGTTGAATCAATTTTCAAATGTGTTTATTTGACATGATCTGATAGCACCAATTATAAATACATGTGTTTACACATACAAGCTCCGTAATTACACCTTCTGCTTGAAAGACTATATGATCTGATACGTATTTTCAACGACAATAAGTTGATCAGAGTATATAAGTAATAGAAGACTAATCGTATGATCTTCACTAAAAATCGCATCTGTTAAATATGACATTTTGTTCTATTGCAAATTATGTCCTTTGCTATGGCTATACTAACTTATTGAAATAGCTAGGAAATGTGATTTTAATCGTCTTGAGAAGCTGATAATCATTTAGAAATCTGAAACGGTCTAACCAGCAGACACCACATTATGTGCTCTGATTAATCATTTATACGAGTTAATCACCTTTCCTTACACACTCTGGTTTCTCTTCATCCACGCATAAATCTTTCGCCTTTTACTAAAGATTTCCGTGGAGAGGAACATTATAATGAGTCTATAGACTTATTTTTCTAACCTCGAAAGAGGTACCATACAAATAATGTAGTCTTCTACCCATCTCTACAATCCGAGTCTAATCACTGATCCGGAGTCAGCTTGCATTCGTAATTACTGTAGAAATAGTTGACATAATAGGCCGCGTTAACTGTAGTCATTTGTCTTTTCATTTCTGTTTGGTTGTTTAGGGTTTGATTTCTAATCATTTGATAGCACCAAAAGCCAACAGAGCCTGAAGAAATGCATAGATTTTGCCTCCACCACCAGAACGTTTTTTCAACTTGATTATGGTACCGGAGGTTATATCGTGCCCCCCTGAATGAAATATCAAAGTCATAATTTCATGTAGATCTGAAAGGGTTCGTCAACACCAATTTATACAATTCTTTGGTACAGCCTTGATGATTTAGGCAGCTGGAAGCTGCAGCTTTGCGCAGTGGCGGTACCATAGCCAATGAGGTTTATCCGAGGCGTGGTTATTGCTAGTTGAAAACTTTACCCAATACCCCGCGCTGACGGCCTGAAATATGGCCGGCATGCGCAATTTCTGAAAGTCCCTACGGGGACCATTTATAACATGTGTTTTAGTCTCCAAGAAAAGCCAAATATGTCGTCTCGATAGGTCCTCCCATCATTACATGTCTTCTGCTTCTTAGTGTCGGTTGAATCAATTTTCAAATGTGTTTATTTGACATGATCTGATAGCACCAATTATAAATACATGTGTTTACACATACAAGCTCCGTAATTACACCTTCTGCTTGAAAGACTATATGATCTGATACGTATTTTCAACGACAATAAGTTGATCAGAGTATATAAGTAATAGAAACTAATCGTATGATCTTCACTAAAAATCGCATCTGTTAAATATGACATTTTGTTCTATTGCAAATTATGTCCTTTGCTATGGCTATACTAACTTATTGAAATAGCTAGGAAATGTGATTTTAATCGTCTTGAGAAGCTGATAATCATTTAGAAATCTGAAACGGTCTAACCAGCAGACACCACATTATGTGCTCTGATTAATCATTTATACGAGTTAATCACCTTTCCTTACACACTCTGGTTTCTCTTCATCCACGCATAAATCTTTCGCCTTTTACTAAAGATTTCCGTGGAGAGGAACATTATAATGAGTCTATAGACTTATTTTTCTAACCTCGAAAGAGGTACCATACAAATAATGTAGTCTTCTACCCATCTCTACAATCCGAGTCTAATCACTGATCCGGAGTCAGCTTGCATTCGTAATTACTGTAGAAATAGTTGACATAATAGGCCGCGTTAACTGTAGTCATTTGTCTTTTCATTTCTGTTTGGTTGTTTAGGGTTTGATTTCTAATCATTTGATAGCACCAAAAGCCAACAGAGCCTGAAGAAATGCATAGATTTTGCCTCCACCACCAGAACGTTTTTTCAGCTTGATTATGGTACCGGAGGTTATATCGTGCCCCCCTGAATGAAATATCAAAGTCATAATTTCATGTAGATCTGAAAGGGTTCGTCAACACCAATTTATACAATTCTTTGGTACAGCCTTGATGATTTAGGCAGCTGGAAGCTGCAGCTTTGCGCTTAAGGTATGAGTACCGTAATCCAACACCAAATTCGAAAATTCATAACAATACTTTGCACATATGGCGTTCGTGACCAACTATAAAACGCTTACCCCCCATAGTGTTATATATCAAAATGTACCTGTTCATATAGGGGTTTGATTGATCTACATCAAATTATAGGGAGTCAGGTTACTTTTTGAGATATCAGCGTCCATTTATTGTGACTCGCGTTTGCTACCACTTCCTCAATTCTGATATGACGGGCAAACGCGTAGTAAACACCTTCACGTCGGAACTATTTTTGACCTACATCGCTATTTTCGTAATTCAAATGAAAGTTGAACTCCTCCTCTTTATTTTGATACCAAATAGTGGCATACTAGGTACCCTAGAAGCAAACTATGGCGTTATTTAGAACAATACCACGAGTTTTTAAATGGACTATATAGGGGTCATACCTTTTGGCGGATGGATATGGAACCTCATACCTTAATGTGTTATGACATCACACTGATTTTTGTCTCTGCAACTTTTTTTGGCAGAAAATATCATTTTTAGTTCAAAAATGCATAAAAACGTCGGAACTGGCTGAATATGTGAAAAATTTATCCATTTAGGCTAGAAAGGGTTAATTTGCCCTACCCCAAATACGTCTAAATATGCTAGTCTAACTTTGCCACTGTGACGTCACAAATCTAACCTGACTATCTCTGAGTTTATTGAAGAAGATGATACGTCTGACAAACAGCTTTCATTCCCTATATGGCACACCTTCTACTAAGAGTTGCATCATTGACTAAATCTAAGACAAAGGCCCTGTGTCCCGAGGATTTTGACTGAAACTTGGCCATTTTCGCCCAAATCTAACTAAATTGCAGTTTCCCTCACACCTGTATTTTGAAATAAATATTGCTACAATGTAGCAATTTAAAAATCACACATGATTACTGTTTCTGTCGGCCTGACACGTGTATCTAGCCTGTAAAAATGAAAAATCGCTACATTGTAGCAATTTCACTGAGATATGGGCCCTGAAAATCATGTAATTTTAGCAAAAAATGAAGAAATAACCTGCAATTTTGACGGAATTTCAGAGGGCTCTCTTTCATCCATGACCCTCCACGGGCCTCTTATGACCATTCTTATACTCACAGAATGGTTGAAAGTGATTTCAAATCATTGTTTGCCCTACGCAGAACGAAAAAATCGATTCTGTTCTCAAATTCTGCTAGAATATTGGTCTCTGGCCAACTAGCAGACAATTTTGGGCCTCATATTAAGGTATGAGTACCGTAATCCAACACCAAATTCGAAAATTCATAACAATACTTTGCACATATGGCGTTCGTGACCAACTATAAAACGCTTACCCCCCATAGTGTTATATATCAAAATGTACCTGTTCATATAGGGGTTTGATTGATCTACATCAAATTATAGGGAGTCAGGTTACTTTTTGAGATATCAGCGTCCATTTATTGTGACTCGCGTTTGCTACCACTTCCTCAATTCTGATATGACGGGCAAACGCGTAGTAAACACCTTCACGTCGGAACTATTTTGACCTACATCGCTATTTTCGTAATTCAAATGAAAGTTGAACTCCTCCTCTTTATTTTGATACCAAATAGTGGCATACTAGGTACCCTAGAAGCAAACTATGGCGTTATTTAGAACAATACCACGAGTTTTTAAATGGACTATATAGGGGTCATACCTTTTGGCGGATGGATATGGAACCTCATACCTTAATGTGTTATGACATCACACTGATTTTTGTCTCTGCAACTTTTTTTGGCAGAAAATATCATTTTTAGTTCAAAAATGCATAAAAACGTCGGAACTGGCTGAATATGTGAAAAATTTATCCATTTAGGCTAGAAAGGGTTAATTTGCCCTACCCCAAATACGTCTAAATATGCTAGTCTAACTTTGCCACTGTGACGTCACAAATCTAACCTGACTATCTCTGAGTTTATTGAAGAAGATGATACGTCTGACAAACAGCTTTCATTCCCTATATGGCACACCTTCTACTAAGAGTTGCATCATTGACTAAATCTAAGACAAAGGCCCTGTGTCCCGAGGATTTTGACTGAAACTTGGCCATTTTCGCCCAAATCTAACTAAATTGCAGTTTCCCTCACACCTGTATTTTGAAATAAATATTGCTACAATGTAGCAATTTAAAAATCACACATGATTACTGTTTCTGTCGGCCTGACACGTGTATCTAGCCTGTAAAAATGAAAAATCGCTACATTGTAGCAATTTCACTGAGATATGGGCCCTGAAAATCATGTAATTTTAGCAAAAAATGAAGAAATAACCTGCAATTTTGACGGAATTTCAGAGGGCTCTCTTTCATCCATGACCCTCCACGGGCCTCTTATGACCATTCTTATACTCACAGAATGGTTGAAAGTGATTTCAAATCATTGTTTGCCCTACGCAGAACGAAAAAATCGATTCTGTTCTCAAATTCTGCTAGAATATTGGTCTCTGGCCAACTAGCAGACAATTTTGGGCCTCATATTAAGGTATGAGTACCGTAATCCAACACCAAATTCGAAAATTCATAACAATACTTTGCACATATGGCGTTCGTGACCAACTATAAAACGCTTACCCCCCATAGTGTTATATATCAAAATGTACCTGTTCATATAGGGGTTTGATTGATCTACATCAAATTATAGGGAGTCAGGTTACTTTTTGAGATATCAGCGTCCATTTATTGTGACTCGCGTTTGCTACCACTTCCTCAATTCTGATATGACGGGCAAACGCGTAGTAAACACCTTCACGTCGGAACTATTTTTGACCTACATCGCTATTTTCGTAATTCAAATGAAAGTTGAACTCCTCCTCTTTATTTTGATACCAAATAGTGGCATACTAGGTACTGTAACAAATTTTTAATTTTTCAATTTTTTATTTTTGGAGTCCAGTACCATTTTCTAGCAGTTCAGACAGTTTTGACAGTAGGAAACTGTTTCCCAGTCAAGCTTGATAGGTGTTATACTTACATTAATGTGTGGAACACTTTAGATGTACAGGGAGTCGTTTTAACTGCTATTTTCTGTGAGATTTATTTTTGTTTTTATCTGTACATTTTTCTCACTTCCTGCTGACCTACATTCACTTACTCGTTTTTCCTTGCAATTTCACCATAATTAGAGCCAATGATGATTGGTTTTTGTTATATTTATCTAGTTTATATCTTAATCTAGCTAATACATTACAAGATATGTGTTCGTTTTGTGTTAAACAGCAGAAATCGTGATTGCTAGGCAAAGTCATTTATTTTGCAAAAGTTATTTCCTCATTGCACCATGGTTGTTTATTTTGCACTAGTGATATCCTGCCTGGGATTCTAGTGACTGACTAGGTATTGCATCAGCCCATTAATCACTTGTTAGGTTCGTGTGCAAAACCTGTCTGGGGTATAAATACAGAGCACTGATCGCTCCTAGCAGACACGTACACCACTTTTGAAGAGGAAGGAGCTCCTATGTCAGTGTCTCATCTACAGACGAGGGACTAAGAGGCTGAGAAACTTAGAATATTTACGACATCCCAGAAAGATAGAATATTCCCAGCAACTGATGTCAGAAAGATAGAATATTCCCGGCAACTGATGTCCAGAAACTTAGAATATTTCGTATAACTGATGTCCAGAGAGATAGAATATTCCCGATAACTGATGTCCAGAAACTTAGAATATTTCGATAACTGATGTCAGAAAGATAGAATATTCCCGGCAACTGATGTCCAGAAACTTAGAATATTTCGTATAACTGATGTCCAGAGAGATAGAATATTCCCGATAACTGATGTCCAGAAAGATAGAATATTCCCGGCAACCGATGTCCAGAAACTTAGAAGATATAACTGATGTCAGAAAGATAGAATATTCCCGGCAACTGATGTCCAGAAACTTAGAATATTTACGACATCCCAGAAAGATAGAATATTCTCGACAATTGATGTCCAGAAACTTAGAATATTTCGATTACTGATGTCAGAAAGATAGAATATTCCCAGCAACTGATGTCCAGAAACTTAGAATATTTACGACATCCCAGAAAGATAGAATATTCTCGACAATTGATGTCCAGAAACTTAGAAGATATAACTGATGTCAGAAAGATAGAATATTCCCGGCAACTGATGTCCAGAAACTTAGAATATTTACGACATCCCAGAAAGATAGAATATTCTCGACAATTGATGTCCAGAAAGATAGAATATTCCCGGCAACCGATGTCCAGAAACTTAGAATATTTCGATAACTGATGTCAGAAAGATAGAATATTCCCAGCAACTGATGTCAGAAAGATAGAATATTCCCGATAACTGATGTCTAGAAACTCGGAATATTTCGTGTAATTGATGTCCAGAAACTTAGAATATTAACTGATGTCAGAAAGATAGAATATTCTCGACCAATGATGTCCAGAAACTTAGAATATTTCGATTACTGATGTCCAGAAACTTAGAATATTTCAACGACTGATGTCTAGAAACTTGGAATATTTCGTGTAACTGATGTCCAGAAACTTAGAAGATATAACTGATGTCAGAAAGATAGAATATTCTCGACCAATGATGTCCAGAAACTTAGAATATTTCGATTACTGATGTCCAGAAACTTAGAATATTTCAACGACTGATGTCTAGAAACTTGGAATATTTCGTGTAACTGATGTCCAGAAACTTAGAAGATATAACTGATGTCAGAAAGATAGAATATTCTCGACCAATGATGTCCAGAAACTTAGAATATTTCGATTACTGATGTCCAGAAACTTAGAATATTTCAACGACTGATGTCTAGAAACTTGGAATATTTCGTGTAACTGATGTCCAGAAACTTAGAAGATATAACTGATGTCAGAAAGATAGAATATTCTCGACCAATGATGTCCAGAAACTTAGAATATTTCGATTACTGATGTCCAGAAACTTAGAATATTTCAACGACTGATGTCTAGAAACTTGGAATATTTCGTGTAACTGATGTCCAGAAACTTAGAAGATATAACTGATGTCAGAAAGATAGAATATTCTCGACCAATGATGTCCAGAAACTTAGAATATTTCGATTACTGATGTCCAGAAACTTAGAATATTTCAACGACTGATGTCTAGAAACTTGGAATATTTCGTGTAACTGATGTCCAGAAACTTAGAAGATATAACTGATGTCAGAAAGATAGAATATTCTCGACCAATGATGTCCAGAAACTTAGAATATTTCGATTACTGATGTCCAGAAACTTAGAATATTTCAACGACTGATGCCTAGAAACTTGGAATATTTCGTGTAACTGATGTCCAGAAACTTAGAAGATATAACTGATGTCAGAAAGATAGAATATTCTCGACCAATGATGTCCAGAAACTTAGAATATTTCGATTACTGATGTCCAGAAACTTAGAATATTCTCGATAACTGATGTCAGAAAGATAGCAATTTTCGACAACTGATATAGAGAAGAATAGACACTCTTTAATATAAACTTTGATATTTCACATAAACAAAGGACTTTCAAGTAGCCTCTCTACAACTTAATTTTACATCGATTTATTCTGTATACATTTTTGGGCTGAATAAGCAACAATATATGTGTGTTTATTTTATATTCGATGTTGTGTCGCTATATCTTCACGTGCATTTAATGTGCACCAAGTATCCCTCGAAGTGACCTAGCCTAATAAAATAAATAACAACCATCCACACTACCCAAATTAGGCTAGTTGTTACATTGGTGGCAGTGGTGGGATTGTGTTGATTAGTAATACAATATTTGAATATGGAACAAGGACCTGACTTTCCAACTCCTCCAGCTGTTGAGGACGTAACTGAGGGGGACCTGGAGAAAACAGTTTTTTTCAAGTCAGATGATATGGAAATTGATAATCCAACAGCTGCTGATGAGACAGCACCAGTGATAGAAGATAATGCTGAACAGGAACAGTCCCCTGGGAAGGTCACCCTGGCAGAAGGAGCCAGACCCAAAATGACTGAGATTAATACTGAGCAGAGAGGGTTGCCCAGTTTATCGAGTACAGGATATTGGACAGGAGGTGTAATGTCAGAACTTGAGACGCCATTTGACCCCATCTCTCAAAGAAGAGATCCCCAAGGAAGACAAAGATTTCCTTTAACTTCTTCTGTTGTTGGCGGATCAACCAGGAGGTTTAGAGAAGAGGATCCAAGGAGACCAGACTTAAACGTAATAGAAAGCAAGATTGAGAGAAGGATTGAGAGAAGGATTGAGATGTTTAGTGAATCTTTGGTGGCTCAACAAAGACAGATGCAAAAATTGGCTGAAAGCCAACAGAAGTGTATGAAGCAAGTATTGGAGACCCAAAGTACTCAAGTACACAACATTACCCAGATCGCAGAGCAAGTTCGACGTTGTCAGGATCAACAACAGACACAACTACAGGGTATCAAGAGTCAGATGGAGAAAATTCAAGCTAGTATTCCACCATCACATGATTACTCCAGTCATATAGAGCATGTCGCCAGAATGCAGACTCCCTTGATCGAGGGTAGCCAACACCAACCTACAATGCCGACATTTACACCCACCCTATTGGCTTCAGATGTGACAAAGCCTTGGAAACTGTATAGGCAGGATGAAGTTTCATTGAAACCTGGTACAAAGTTGATGGAGGATAATAGCCCGGAATTCAACCAGCAACCTGAAGATTTAGAAGGTTGTGATTCAATCGGGACTAAATTAGGGGATGAGCTTGCTGATTTTACCTCTGCTCAAAACTTTTCTCCATACCAGAGGGAAGAGCCGTTGAATCAACCAAAGGATTCACCACCGAAGAGATCTCCTAGTCCGAAGCCAGATGGTCCAGTGGACAGATCGGAAAATGATGATAGCCTTCATGGTTCAAATCTATCAGCAGAGCTTGTCAAAATGTGTTCCAAGTTATGTGATAAACTTGTAAAAGGAACTTCTGAACAATCCAGCAAAAGCAAAATCAAACCTGACGTTTATTCTGGAACTACACCATGGCAAGATTACAGAGCATATTTCGAGATTTGTGGGGAGGCTAATAAATGGTCGGAAGAGGAGAAGAGGAGGTTCTTAGCAACAAGTCTGAGAGGACCTGCCCAACAAATAGTGCTAGAGATGGGACATGATTATAGCTACGATCAACTCCTCCTAGCCCTGGAGAAGCGTTTTGGCCCTGGGGGTAAAGCTGACGTCTATGAGGCAGAGTTAGTTGGCCGAATTCGAAAACCAAAGGAATCCCTTCCGGCATTGGGCCAGGACATCCGCAGGCTCACAGCCTTAGCTTATCCGGAGATGAGCCAGTCAGCCCAAGATCGCCTAGCGAGACGGAGCTTTGAGCAAGCTATTCAGGATGATGATATAAGACGAACAATACACTTGAAAGAATGTATAACACTCGATAAGGCCATAGAAGTAGCCCTAAAGGAGGAGTCGTTTCTAGAGTCAGAACGAATAAGGAAAGGCCAAAAACCAAAGTTAAGAGTGAGCTTCATCGATTCTGAGGAAGAGTACTGCAACTCTGTAAGTATTCCTGATAATAAGGAAGATGTGTTCCAGAAGATGGCTCAAATGATAGAACAAATGCAACAAGCTGTGCAAGAAACTTGCACCAAGAACCTGGAGAAAATGGTTGACCTGATGAAGTTAACCAGATTGGAATCTACAAATAGGGAGAACATGAACAATAGACCTAAATGTTTCTATTGTCACAAGCCTGGTCACCGGATAGCTGATTGTTATTCAAGGAAGCGTGCCGAAGAGCAAGATAAAACAGCACAGGAGAGATCTGGCCAGATTGCTACCATTGAATTTCTTTCTCTGCAGGGGAATGATGTTAAGTCTTCCAAGGACACTCAGAAGATAGTGGCGCATGGTACAGTTTGCGACACCAATGTTTCATTTCTAGTTGACTCTGGAGCAGCTAGTACTATCATGAGTTCAAAGGTCTACCAGAATATACCTAAACACAGAAGACCCAAGCTTGAGCCGCCTAAGAGAGTTATCTTGCAAGCTGGTGGACAACCGCTGCAAATGAAAGGTGTTTCATGTCTTGAGGTTAACATTGATGGTCATACAGAGAACATAGAGGTTGTTGTGGCCGATATTGGCTTTGACGGAATCTTAGGCACCGATTACTTAGCTGCCTCTGGAGCTGTGTTGAACTATCGTCAGTGTAAAATGACATTTGAACAAGAGAATCCTGGAAGTTTTTATGATCACCCTATAGACTCAAGAGTGCCTAAAGATCAAGCGAGTGAAGTCAAAGACAGAGAGGTAGATCAACGAGAAAGATTCGGGACGAGAGACAGCTCGACATATCCCAAGAGATCGTCTAGGAGGACAGCTGCGGATCTAGCTGGTTTTTCCCGCTTCAGAGGACATAGATGTGCCAGGAACAAAAGATGTTGTAAAGTGTCTGGGCTAAGTGAAGACTACAACCTTAGAATTGACAGTAAGGATGAGAAACCCAGAACTTACTCAGCTAAGGCACCCCTATCCAAAATTTATAGAATGAGACATTTGAGGACTCAACCTGAACGTGACTTGGATGGCGACTGGAGGGATCATTGTTATTCCCATAGAGTGAAGCACTAACCAGAGAGTTGAGCCTTGAACGAGACATTTAGCATGAGTATAATTTTGTATTCATACTTAACAATTAGCTGAGAGCTAAAACTGAAAGGTTTTTGTACATAGTAGTTAGACATTTGTATTAAGTAGGTAGTTAGATATTTAGTGTTAAGTTTTGAGATACCAGCGTTTAATGAGTTTAGGTTTCTGAACTTTCGTTGTGCATTGTAGTTGCAGCTAGTTGACCCTGGGGTTAAGTTTATTTGGCAGGTTATATTTTTTAGAAAATATCTAGTTAGGAAAAATTTGTTATCTTTTTATGTACTTAGGCTTGGTGTTGTAAACACCAAAATCATTGGATGGGAGGAGTGTAACAAATTTTTAATTTTTCAATTTTTTATTTTTGGAGTCCAGTACCATTTTCTAGCAGTTCAGACAGTTTTGACAGTAGGAAACTGTTTCCCAGTCAAGCTTGATAGGTGTTATACTTACATTAATGTGTGGAACACTTTAGATGTACAGGGAGTCGTTTTAACTGCTATTTTCTGTGAGATTTATTTTTGTTTTTATCTGTACATTTTTCTCACTTCCTGCTGACCTACATTCACTTACTCGTTTTTCCTTGCAATTTCACCATAATTAGAGCCAATGATGATTGGTTTTTGTTATATTTATCTAGTTTATATCTTAATCTAGCTAATACATTACAAGATATGTGTTCGTTTTGTGTTAAACAGCAGAAATCGTGATTGCTAGGCAAAGTCATTTATTTTGCAAAAGTTATTTCCTCATTGCACCATGGTTGTTTATTTTGCACTAGTGATATCCTGCCTGGGATTCTAGTGACTGACTAGGTATTGCATCAGCCCATTAATCACTTGTTAGGTTCGTGTGCAAAACCTGTCTGGGGTATAAATACAGAGCACTGATCGCTCCTAGCAGACACGTACACCACTTTTGAAGAGGAAGGAGCTCCTATGTCAGTGTCTCATCTACAGACGAGGGACTAAGAGGCTGAGAAACTTAGAATATTTACGACATCCCAGAAAGATAGAATATTCCCAGCAACTGATGTCAGAAAGATAGAATATTCCCGGCAACTGATGTCCAGAAACTTAGAATATTTCGTATAACTGATGTCCAGAGAGATAGAATATTCCCGATAACTGATGTCCAGAAACTTAGAATATTTCGATAACTGATGTCAGAAAGATAGAATATTCCCGGCAACTGATGTCCAGAAACTTAGAATATTTCGTATAACTGATGTCCAGAGAGATAGAATATTCCCGATAACTGATGTCCAGAAAGATAGAATATTCCCGGCAACCGATGTCCAGAAACTTAGAAGATATAACTGATGTCAGAAAGATAGAATATTCCCGGCAACTGATGTCCAGAAACTTAGAATATTTACGACATCCCAGAAAGATAGAATATTCTCGACAATTGATGTCCAGAAACTTAGAATATTTCGATTACTGATGTCAGAAAGATAGAATATTCCCAGCAACTGATGTCCAGAAACTTAGAATATTTACGACATCCCAGAAAGATAGAATATTCTCGACAATTGATGTCCAGAAACTTAGAAGATATAACTGATGTCAGAAAGATAGAATATTCCCGGCAACTGATGTCCAGAAACTTAGAATATTTACGACATCCCAGAAAGATAGAATATTCTCGACAATTGATGTCCAGAAAGATAGAATATTCCCGGCAACCGATGTCCAGAAACTTAGAATATTTCGATAACTGATGTCAGAAAGATAGAATATTCCCAGCAACTGATGTCAGAAAGATAGAATATTCCCGATAACTGATGTCTAGAAACTCGGAATATTTCGTGTAATTGATGTCCAGAAACTTAGAATATTAACTGATGTCAGAAAGATAGAATATTCTCGACCAATGATGTCCAGAAACTTAGAATATTTCGATTACTGATGTCCAGAAACTTAGAATATTTCAACGACTGATGTCTAGAAACTTGGAATATTTCGTGTAACTGATGTCCAGAAACTTAGAAGATATAACTGATGTCAGAAAGATAGAATATTCTCGACCAATGATGTCCAGAAACTTAGAATATTTCGATTACTGATGTCCAGAAACTTAGAATATTTCAACGACTGATGTCTAGAAACTTGGAATATTTCGTGTAACTGATGTCCAGAAACTTAGAAGATATAACTGATGTCAGAAAGATAGAATATTCTCGACCAATGATGTCCAGAAACTTAGAATATTTCGATTACTGATGTCCAGAAACTTAGAATATTTCAACGACTGATGTCTAGAAACTTGGAATATTTCGTGTAACTGATGTCCAGAAACTTAGAAGATATAACTGATGTCAGAAAGATAGAATATTCTCGACCAATGATGTCCAGAAACTTAGAATATTTCGATTACTGATGTCCAGAAACTTAGAATATTTCAACGACTGATGTCTAGAAACTTGGAATATTTCGTGTAACTGATGTCCAGAAACTTAGAAGATATAACTGATGTCAGAAAGATAGAATATTCTCGACCAATGATGTCCAGAAACTTAGAATATTTCGATTACTGATGTCCAGAAACTTAGAATATTTCAACGACTGATGTCTAGAAACTTGGAATATTTCGTGTAACTGATGTCCAGAAACTTAGAAGATATAACTGATGTCAGAAAGATAGAATATTCTCGACCAATGATGTCCAGAAACTTAGAATATTTCGATTACTGATGTCCAGAAACTTAGAATATTTCAACGACTGATGCCTAGAAACTTGGAATATTTCGTGTAACTGATGTCCAGAAACTTAGAAGATATAACTGATGTCAGAAAGATAGAATATTCTCGACCAATGATGTCCAGAAACTTAGAATATTTCGATTACTGATGTCCAGAAACTTAGAATATTCTCGATAACTGATGTCAGAAAGATAGCAATTTTCGACAACTGATATAGAGAAGAATAGACACTCTTTAATATAAACTTTGATATTTCACATAAACAAAGGACTTTCAAGTAGCCTCTCTACAACTTAATTTTACATCGATTTATTCTGTATACATTTTTGGGCTGAATAAGCAACAATATATGTGTGTTTATTTTATATTCGATGTTGTGTCGCTATATCTTCACGTGCATTTAATGTGCACCAAGTATCCCTCGAAGTGACCTAGCCTAATAAAATAAATAACAACCATCCACACTACCCAAATTAGGCTAGTTGTTACAGTACCCTAGAAGCAAACTATGGCGTTATTTAGAACAATACCACGAGTTTTTAAATGGACTATATAGGGGTCATACCTTTTGGCGGATGGATATGGAACCTCATA
This sequence comes from Owenia fusiformis, assembly GCA_903813345.2. NCBI lineage: Eukaryota > Metazoa > Annelida > Polychaeta > Sabellida > Oweniidae > Owenia > Owenia fusiformis. Next base: position 2,097 of record CAIIXF020000386.1, on the reverse strand, counting down.
CCTTAATGTGTTATGACATCACACTGATTTTTGTCTCTGCAACTTTTTTTGGCAGAAAATATCATTTTTAGTTCAAAAATGCATAAAAACGTCGGAACTGGCTGAATATGTGAAAAATTTATCCATTTAGGCTAGAAAGGGTTAATTTGCCCTACCCCAAATACGTCTAAATATGCTAGTCTAACTTTGCCACTGTGACGTCACAAATCTAACCTGACTATCTCTGAGTTTATTGAAGAAGATGATACGTCTGACAAACAGCTTTCATTCCCTATATGGCACACCTTCTACTAAGAGTTGCATCATTGACTAAATCTAAGACAAAGGCCCTGTGTCCCGAGGATTTTGACTGAAACTTGGCCATTTTCGCCCAAATCTAACTAAATTGCAGTTTCCCTCACACCTGTATTTTGAAATAAATATTGCTACAATGTAGCAATTTAAAAATCACACATGATTACTGTTTCTGTCGGCCTGACACGTGTATCTAGCCTGTAAAAATGAAAAATCGCTACATTGTAGCAATTTCACTGAGATATGGGCCCTGAAAATCATGTAATTTTAGCAAAAAATGAAGAAATAACCTGCAATTTTGACGGAATTTCAGAGGGCTCTCTTTCATCCATGACCCTCCACGGGCCTCTTATGACCATTCTTATACTCACAGAATGGTTGAAAGTGATTTCAAATCATTGTTTGCCCTACGCAGAACGAAAAAATCGATTCTGTTCTCAAATTCTGCTAGAATATTGGTCTCTGGCCAACTAGCAGACAATTTTGGGCCTCATATTAAGGTATGAGTACCGTAATCCAACACCAAATTCGAAAATTCATAACAATACTTTGCACATATGGCGTTCGTGACCAACTATAAAACGCTTACCCCCCATAGTGTTATATATCAAAATGTACCTGTTCATATAGGGGTTTGATTGATCTACATCAAATTATAGGGAGTCAGGTTACTTTTTGAGATATCAGCGTCCATTTATTGTGACTCGCGTTTGCTACCACTTCCTCAATTCTGATATGACGGGCAAACGCGTAGTAAACACCTTCACGTCGGAACTATTTTTGACCTACATCGCTATTTTCGTAATTCAAATGAAAGTTGAACTCCTCCTCTTTATTTTGATACCAAATAGTGGCATACTAGGTACCCTAGAAGCAAACTATGGCGTTATTTAGAACAATACCACGAGTTTTTAAATGGACTATATAGGGGTCATACCTTTTGGCGGATGGATATGGAACCTCATACCTTAATAAAACGCAAAGATTGAGTAGATTGAGAAGATGCATCATCCAATAGGAATCTAGATTTTTTCTCAATATTTTCTCAATCTTCTCAATTCTTCTAAATGTTGACCAATCAGAAGCCGGTAAAATTTCTCAATGTTATCAATTCATGACGTCATGGAATTCCCTGGGACTACCCTCTGTCAGCCATATTGAATTTCAAAATTTGAAGTGAGTTTCGAAATCAAAACAAAACTTCAAATATTACAGTTGAAATACATCGTTAGTGATAATTTGTTGATCTTGTTGAAGGATATATATATAGAGGTAAGAAATATAAAGTTTGGAAGCTGAAATTGGCCGATTTATTGCCGAACTTTTGATATAAATGTCCTTGTTGTTTTTCAACTTTTTGAAAAAATAACGGTTCGGATTTTCTGACAATTCACCGTTTTTTAACCTTGTTATTAGTTCTTTTGAATTAGAATCATACTCCAAATATTCCGCAATCAGTGCAACTTGAATTTAAGTAACTTTGGTGTTGATAATTGTCATTTTTATTTTTTTCAAAAAAATCTGTCAACCCTAAAGTCATATTTTTCTAGATATCTAGTGCTTTTACACCAGATTATACTAAATTCATGATATACTGTTTATGTAAATCAACATCTCTTTATTTTCAGATGGCACAGCCTGTCTTCCGTAGAAGAAATTTCAAGAACAAGCCGCTAGAGCTTGTGCCTTCACAAGAAGCGCTAAATGCAGCACAACTCATACATGTAAAGTGGGGGACAAAAATAAATCTCAACCCTCAAAAGTTGTCACAATGAGCTAAATTCTAAGTTTCATCTCTCAAAC
>CAIIXF020000385.1:0-17000 GCA_903813345.2 Owenia fusiformis | reverse complement strand
CAAATTCCAATTTCGTACGATTGCAAGCTACATGTAAATAACGCCAAAATTACTCCCAAACATAAAATATTAATGAATATAAATTACCGAGACATGAAATATAACAACAATTATGTACAGACTGACATAATAAAGATGCTTTAATGAGTTAAAGTTATCCTCCTGAATTTAATTCCAAAACTTAGTTTTAATTCTCAACTTGAACTCCATATATCTCGAAAAATATAAGCTAATTCTAGTCCAAAGCTACTCAATCAATACTTGAGATCGTTATTTATACTAATCTATTGAAACTGGATAGAAAGAAAAACAAACTAACCTGTATTGGAACGGTATGATATGAGCGGTGCGAAGGTTGGTTGTTCCGAATGTTTCGAAATGACGCACTAAAAACTTTGGTGGTGATTTAGTGGATGTCAACTACCCAAACGTGAAACGAAACCACTAATTAAATTAGAAATATACGAAATGACCGGAAGTGGTCAGTTAAACACGCTAATTAATTCCCATACACAATTGAGAGACCAAGCAGGAATAAAAAATAATTGCCAAAATATGTGTATAACTAGCTAGCTCAACTATAACCGGGGAAATTGCTGTTAAAGTGCTGAAAACCTCCAAATACTGGGACCATAAAATTGAGAAAAAATTGATTTTACAAAAAATGTCTTTTATCTGCGGCCAAGGTTAGAAAATAACAGAAGCACAAAAATTTTGTAAAAGAGTACAATTGAAAAATCGACCATATCATATGGTATTAAAACAACATTTCTTCAGGCTAGTGTGCTCGAGATTAATTGTACAATTAATTCACAATGAGAAAATATGACTAAAGAACATAAGAAAATTAATAAGCCTTTTTTATTCTCACTTTTTCACACTTCACATTGGCGTTTTGGCGTGAATTGTTCCCTACGCCACTGAAGGGGTAACGAATTTATGGGTTTGGCATCAAAGCAAGCTCCAAGAAGATTACTCTTACCACAATTTTGAGATATGGCGTCCGAAAGGTAGTTCAGAACAAAAAGTTCTCCAAATTCAACGTGTGTGCTAATATGTGAAGGAATCCAAATCTGAAAACCAAATTTCGGTTATAGCATTTTGAAAGCTCAAAAATCGCTAAATTTGGTGCCCTGTGTTAAGTCAATGTTGTAGTGTTATGTAACTCACTCTTGGAGATATTATGTTAAGCCTTTAAATAATATGTGACGTCATTAGTGTCAGGCTTTTTAAGACCGACATCCGGGGCCTTCCTAGATGCCCGCCATTGATGTAATGTTATGATCTTGATAGCTGGTACAATAAAGTCTTATTGAAGCTCACATCTGAGTTAGTTCACTCAATCGTAATAACAGACCAAATGGGAAAAATACTTTTTTTGAAGTGTAAAATACAAGATAAAGACTGAGTACAGTTTAACATAATGAATGCCTATAAAACAAGGGGTTTCAAAAGCTACCTAGCTTCAAAATTTGGACACAAAAGTGCCTAGGTCAAAATCTAGGTCAAATACATAGTTTTTCCTTATTTTAACAATTCTGATACTACACTTTGATAATTTGCTTTAAAATTTTGGACACAGGTAGCAAAGGATGTGCTTATAGTGTTAGCCTTTGCCGTCAGGAAGTAATTTGACCCACTTTTGAGATATGGTGTCCAAAATGGAGGTCAAAATAAAAAGTTCTCAATATTTAACGTATGAGTTATGAATTAAGAATAGAATTTTCTCAGGAATCCGAATCTATAAACCAATTTTCGATCAAACTCCTGGTTAGATAGTTATAGCAGTTTGAAGTCTCGAAAAGTCGATATGATGATATCCATCCCCATGTTATACAAATGGAGTCGAAGATAACATTCTTAAGAGTTTTCTAAATGTCTATATTCTAGCTGACTCAGCTTATTCTGAATGACTCAGCTTACAAGTAATTGGATGACTCAGCTTAAACAAGTCTTAAATCTGGAGTCTTAAATTGAACTTGTTCAATTTACATGTCTAGTTATTATTATTATTATTCTTTGGGAGTTTTTTCAATAACTATTAGGTATCCAGTAAGGACCATAATACAGTTTATTTAGGTTCAGTATCTAGTTGGTGGGAAATTGGGTCAAATTTTTATCTAGGTCAAAGGTCAAGAACTAGGTCAAATCCAGTACTTTGTCACTTTTTTCGATTTTCTTGGTTGTCCTTCAATATTTTTGATCCGGGTTTTTTTCATTGTGTTCCTTATAAAAAAGTAGGAAATCTAGGGTCGATTTAGTTTTTTGATATCTCAAACCGATTTCGAGATATCAGTGTCCGAAAACGAGGTCCAAAAAAAGTTCTCCGAATCGAATGCCCAGGATATTAGTCTTATAGGAAATTTTCTCAGGATTCCGAATCTGAAAACGAAATTTAGATCAGACTTCCGGTTCTGAAGTTATGGCGTTTTGAAAACTCAAAAATCGCTAAATTTTGAGCCCATGTTAAGTCAATGGGAAAAAAGATTTTTTTGAAGTGAAAAATACGAAATATAGACTAAGTTCAGCTAAATATAATGAAAGCTTTTAAAAGAATGGGACCTCAAAAGCCATCTAGCCTTAAAATTTGGACACCAAAATGCCTAGGTCAAAATCTAGGTCAAATTCAAAGTTTTTTCTTATTTTTGCGATTCTGACACTACACTTTAATTATATTCTTCGAAATTGTGTATACATGTAGCCAAGAGTGTGCTAATAGCGTTAGCCTTTTGCCGTCAGAAAGTATTTTGACCCACTTTTGAGATATGGTGTCCGAAAAGTAGGTCAAAATAAAAAGTTCTCCAAATTTAACGTTTGAGTTATGAATTAAGAATAGAATTTTCTCAGAAATCCGAATCTGCAAACCAAATTTCGATCCGACTTCCGGTTCTGAAGTTATGGCGTGTCCAAAAAGTAGGTCAAAATAAAAATTTGCCAAATTTAATGTATGAGTTATGAATTAGGGGTAGAATTTTGTCAGGAATTCGAATCTTTAAATCAAATTTAGATCCGACTTCCGGTTCGGAAGTTATGGCGTTTCGAAATTTCGGAAAATTGATCTGATGGTATCCTGATAGAAAGTCAAGAGTAGAGAAGAAAATATTGAAAAATTCATCCATCCTTCCTATCTGATCCTATCCTATCCTATCTTTCCTTCGTATCCTTTCCTTCCTATCCTCTCCTATCATATCCTTTCTTCCTATTCTGTTCTACCCCATCCTTCTTTCTTATTCTATCCTATCGTTCCTTCCCATTCTATCCTATCCTACCTTCCTGTTTTATCCATCCATCTTATTCTGGATGACTCAGCTTATTCTGGATGACTCGGCTTATTTTAGATGACTGGGCTTAAAAAAGTCTGGATCTGGAGTCTGAAATTGAACTTCGTTCAATTTCCCAAGTCTAGTTATTATTCTTTATTATTTTTCTTTCCCAGTTTTCTCGTTAACTAGAAGATATTGAGTCAAGTCTTATATATGGTCCATTTAGGTCCTAGATCTAGTTTCTCGGAAATTGGGTCAAATTTTTATCTAGGTCAAAGGTCAAGAACTAGGTCAAATCCAGTATTTTGTCACTTTTTTCGATTTTCTCGGTCGTCCTTCAATATTTTCGATCCGTTTTTTTTTCATTGTGTTCCTTATAAAAAAGTAGAAAACCTAGGTTCGATTTAGTTTTTTGATATCTCAAACCGATTTCGAGATATCAGTGTCCGAAAACGAGGTCCAAAAAAAAGTTCTCCGAATCAAATGTCTAGGATATTAGTCATATAGGAAATTTTCTCAGGATTCCGGATCTGAAAACAAAATTTAGATCTGACTCCCGGTTCAGAAGTTATGGCGTTTTGAAAGCTCAAAAATCGCTAAATTTGGTGCCCATGTTAAGTCAATGGGAAAAAAGATTTTTTTGAAGTAAAAAATATGAAATATAGACTGAGTTTAGCTAAATATAATGAAAGCTTTTAAAAGAATGGGACCTCAAAAGCCATCTAGCTTCAAAATTTGGACACCAAAATGCCTAGGTCAAAATCTAGGTCAAATTCAAAGTTTTTCCTTATTTTTGCGATTCTGACACTACAGATTAATTATATTCTTCGAAATTTTGTATACATACGCTAATAGTGTTAGCCTTTTGCCGTCAGAAAGTATTTTGACCCACTTTTTAGATATGGTGTCCGAAAAGTAAGTCAAAATGAAAAGTTCTCCAAATTTAACGTTTGAGTTATGAATTAAGAATAGAATCTTCTCAGAAATCCGAATCTGCAAACCAAATTTCAATTCGACTTCCGGTTCCGAAGTTATGGCGTGTCCGAAAAGTAGGTCAAAATAAAAATTCGCCAAATTTAACGTATGAGTTATGAATTAGGGGTAGAATTTTGTCAGGAATCCGAATCTGCAAACCAAATTTCGATCTGACTTCCGGTTCGGAAGTTATGACGTTTTGAAATTTCAAGAAAAATCGATCTGATGGTATCCTGATAGAAAGTCAAGAGTAGAGAAGAAAATATTGAAAAATGCATCCATCCTTCCTTTCTGATCCTATCCTATCCTTCCTATCTACCCTTGCTTCGTATCCTCTCCTTCTTATCCTTCCTATTCTATCCCTTCTTCCTATTCTATTATATCATTCTTTCCTATTCTATCCTATAGTTCCTTCCTATTCTATCCTATCCTTCCTTCCTTTTTCATCCATCCATCTTTTTCTGGATGACTTAGCTTATTTTGGATGACTTGGCTTATTCTGGATGACTCGGCTAAAAAAAAGTCGAGATCTGGAGTCTGAAATTGAACTCGTTCAATTTCCAAAATCTAGTTATTATTAGACTCCAGATGAAATCTGGAGTCTATTGTTTTCGTCAGTTTTCTTATTATTCTTTTTCTTCTTCTTATTATTATTATTCTAAGCAAGTTTTCTCAATAACCGTAAGGTTTTCAGTAAAGTCAGTCATTTGGTCAATTTAGGTCCAGAATCTAGTTCCTCGGAAATTGGGTCAAATTTTTATCTAGGTCAAAGGTCAAGAACTAGGTCAAATCCAGTACTTTGTCACTTTTTTCGATTTTCTCGGTCGTCCTTCAATATTTTCGATCCGGGTTTTTTTCATTGTGTTCCTTATATAAAAGTAGGAAACCTAGGGTCGATTTAGTTTTTTGATATCTCAAACCGATTTCGAGATATCAGTGTCCGAAAACGAGGTCCAAAAAAAAGTTCTCCGAATCAAATGTCCAGGATATTTGTCTTATAGGAAATTTTCTCAGGATTCCGAATCTGAAAACAAAATTTGGATCGGACTCCCGGTTCGGAAGTTATGGCGTTTTGAAAACCCAAAAATCGCTAAATTTGGTGCCCATGTTAAGTCAATGGGAAAAAATATTTTTTTGAAGTGAAAAATACGGAATATAGACTGAGTTCAGCTTCATATAATCAAAGCCTTTTAAAGAAGGGGACCTCAAAAGCCATCTAGCTTCACAATTTTGACACCGAAATGCCTAGGTCAAAATCTAGGTCAAATTCATAGGTTTTTCTTATTTTTTCGATTCTGACACTACACTTTAATTATATTCTTCGAAATTGTGTATACATGTAGCCAAGAATATGCTAATAGTGTTAGCCTTTTGCCGTCAGAAAGTATTTTGACCCACTTTTGAGATATGGTGTCCGAAAAGTAGGTCAAAATAAAAAGTTCTCCAAATTGAATATATGAGTTATGAATTAAGGGTAGAATTCTGTCAGGAATCCGAATCTGCAAACCAAATGTCGATCCGACTTTCGGTTCGGAAGTTATGGCGTGTCCAAAAAGTAGGTCAAAATAAAAAATCTCCAAATTTAACATATGAGCTATGAATTAGGGGTAGAATTTTGTCAGGAATCCGAATCTGCAAACCAAATTCCGATCTGACTTCCGGTTCGGAAGTGATAGCATTTTGAAATTTCGAGAAAAATCGATCGTATGGTATCCTGATAGAAAGTCAAGAGTAGAGAAGAAACTATTGAAAAATTCATCCATCCTTCCTATCTCATCCTACCCTATCATTCCTATCTATCCTTCCTTCATATCTTTTCCTTCCTATCCTTCCTATCCTATCCTTTCTTCCTATTCTATTCTATCCTATCCTTCTTTCTTATTCTATCCTATCGTTCTTTCCTATTCTATCCTATCCTACCTTCCTATTTTATTTATCCATCTCTTTCTAGATGACTCAGCTTATTTTGGATGACTCAGCTTATTCTGGATGACTCGGCTAAAAAAAGTCTAGATCTGGAGTCTGAAATTGAACTTCGTTCAATTTCCAAAATCTAGTTATTATTATTAGACTCCAGATTGAAAATCTGGAGTCTATTGCTTTTGCCAGTTTTCTTATTATTATTATTATTATTCTTTCTTTGCCAGTTTTCTCAGCAACTAGAAGGACTTACTAAAATCTGCTAACATAGTCAGCTGGGTAATGAGACCTAGTTTCTGGGAAATTAGGTCAAATGTTTATCTAGGTCAAAGGTCAAGAACTAGGTCAAATCGTGTGTTTTCACTATTTTACAAGTTTTCTCAGTCGTCCTTCGATATTTTTGCTCCGGGTTTTTTTCATCATGTTCCTTAGAAAAAAAGCTAATTCCGTAAGGCAAATCGTTTTTTGATTACTCTTACCGATTTTGAGATATGGCGTCCAAAAAGTAGGTCAGAACATAAAAAGTTCTCCAAAGTCAACGTGTGAGTTATCAAATAAGTGTAAAATCATCTCAGGAATCCGAATCTGCAAACAAAATTTCGATCCGACTTCCGGTTCGGAAGTTATTGCGTTTTGAAATCTCAAAAATCGCTAAATTTGGTGCCTATGTTAAGTCAATGGGAAAAAAGACTTTTTCGAAGTGTAAAATACAAGATGTAGACTGAAAACAGCTTAACATAATGAATGCTTATAAAACAAGGGGACCTCAAAAGCTACATAGCTTCAAAATTTGGACACCAAAATGCCTAGGTCAAAATCTAGGTCAAATTCATAGTTTTTCCTTATTTTTACGATTCTGACACTACACTTTAATAATTTGCTTCAAAATTTTGTATACAGGTAGCAAAGAGTGTGCTCATAGTGTTAGCCTTTTGCCGTCAGAAAGTATTTTTACCCACTTTTGAGATATGGTGTCCGTAAAGTAGGTCAAAATAAAAATTTCTCATAAATTAACTTATGAGTTAGGAATTAAGGGTAGAATTTTCTCAGGAATCCGAATCTGCAAACCAAATTTTGATCTGACTACTGGTTCGGAAGTTATGGCGTGTCCAAAAAGTAGGTCAAAATAAAAAAAATCCAAATTTAACGTATGAGTTATGAATTAGGGGTAGAATTTTTTCAGGAATCCGAATCTGCAAACTAAATTTCGATCCGACTTCCGGTTCGAAAGTTATGGCATTTTGAAAGCTCAAAAATCGCTAAAATTGGTGCCCCACGTTATGGCAATGGGAAAAAAGATTTTTTTTGAAGTGTAAATTACGAGATATAGACTAAGTACAGCTTCAAATAATGAAAGCCTATAAAAGAAACGGACCTCAAAAGCTATCTAGCTTCAAAATTTGGACACCAAAATGCCTAGGTCAAAATCTAGGTAAAATTTATAGTTTTAACTTATTTTTTAGATTCTGACGCTACACTCTAATTATTTGCTTCAAAATTTTGTATACAGGTAGCAAAGAGTGAGTTAATAGTGTTAGCCTTTTGCCGTCAGAAAGTATTTTGACCAACTTTTGAGATATGGTGTCCGAAAAGTAGGTCAAAAGAAAAAGTTCTCAAAATTTAAAGTATGAGTAATGAATTAAGGGTAGAATCTCCTCAGGAATCCGAATCTTTAATCCAAATTTCAATCCAACTTCTGGTTAGATAGTTATATCGGTTTGAAGTCTCGAAAAGTCGATCTGATGATATCTCCATGTTAAGCCAATGGAGTCGAAGATAACATTCTTAAGAGTCGTCTAAATGTCTATATTCTAGCTGACTCAGCTTATTCTGGATGACTCAGCTTACAAGTTTTCTGGATGACTCAGCTTTAAAATCTGGAGTCTTAAATTGAACCTGTTCAATTTACATGTCTAGTTATTCTTCTAAACACGTTTCCTCCTTAACCATAAGGTATCCAATAAAGACCATTATACAGTTCATTTGGGTTCAGTATCTAGTTGTTTGAAAATTGGGTCAAATTTTTATTTAGGTCAAAGGTCAGGAACTGGGTCAAATCCAGTACTTTGTCACTTTTTTCGATTTTCTCAGTCGTCCTTCAGTATTTTCGATCCGGGTTTTTTTCATTGTGTTCCTCATAAAAAAGTAGGAAAGTTAGGGTCATTTAGTTTTTCGATATCGCGAACCGATTTCGAGATATCAGTGTCCGAAAACGAGGTCCGAAAAAAAGTTCTCCAAATCCAATGTCCAGGATATAAGTCGTATAGGAAATTTTCTCAGGATTCCGAATCTGAAAACCGAATTGAAATCCGACTTCCGGTTCAGGAGTTATGACGTTTTGAAAGTTCGAGAAAAATCGATCTGATGATACCCTCATAGAATGTCAAGAAAAGTGAAATAAAATTGAAAAAATACCAGTCCAGTCCATTTCCAGGTCCAAGTTAAGGTCAAGTCCAGGTCCAAGTCCAGTTTTGTCCAAGTCAAGTCTAGGTCCAAATCCAGTCCAGGACCTAGATCAAAATCTAGGTCTATCCTATCCTTTCTATCTAGATGATCTTATTCTGGATGATTCTCCCTATCTATCCTTCTTTCTTATCCCTCCTTCCTATTCTATCCTATTCTTCATTCAATCCAAGTCCAGGTCCAAGTCAAGTCTAGGTCTAAATCAAGTCCAGGGCCTAGGTCAAAATCTAGGTCAAATTCAAAGTTTTTCCTTATTTTTGCGATTCTGACACTACACTTTAATTATATTGTTCGAAATTTTGTATACGTGTAGCCAAGAGTGTGCTAATAGTGTTAGCCTTTTGCCGTCAGAAAGTAACCCACTTTTGAGAAATGGAGTCCGAAAAGTAGGTCAAAATAAAAAATTCTCCAAATTTAACGTTTGACTTATGAATTAAAAATAGAATTTTCTCAGAAATCCGAATCTGCAAACCAAATTTCGATCCGACTTCCGGTTCTGAAGTTATGGCGTGTCCAAAAAGTAGGTCAAAATAAAAATTTGCCAAATTTAATGTATGAGTTATGAATTAGGGGTAGAATTTTGTCAGGAATTCGAATCTTTAAATCAAATTTAGATCCGACTTCCGGTTCGGAAGTTATGGCGTTTCGAAATTTCGGAAAATTGATCTGATGGTATCCTGATAGAAAGTCAAGAGTAGAGAAGAAAATATTGAAAAATTCATCCATCCTTCCTATCTGATCCTATCCTATCCTATCTTTCCTTCGTATCCTTTCCTTCCTATCCTCTCCTATCATATCCTTTCTTCCTATTCTGTTCTACCCCATCCTTCTTTCTTATTCTATCCTATCGTTCCTTCCCATTCTATCCTATCCTACCTTCCTGTTTTATCCATCCATCTTATTCTGGATGACTCAGCTTATTCTGGATGACTCGGCTTATTTTAGATGACTGGGCTTAAAAAAGTCTGGATCTGGAGTCTGAAATTGAACTTCGTTCAATTTCCCAAGTCTAGTTATTATTCTTTATTATTTTTCTTTCCCAGTTTTCTCGTTAACTAGAAGATATTGAGTCAAGTCTTATATATGGTCCATTTAGGTCCTAGATCTAGTTTCTCGGAAATTGGGTCAAATTTTTATCTAGGTCAAAGGTCAAGAACTAGGTCAAATCCAGTATTTTGTCACTTTTTTCGATTTTCTCGGTCGTCCTTCAATATTTTCGATCCGTTTTTTTTTCATTGTGTTCCTTATAAAAAAGTAGAAAACCTAGGTTCGATTTAGTTTTTTGATATCTCAAACCGATTTCGAGATATCAGTGTCCGAAAACGAGGTCCAAAAAAAAGTTCTCCGAATCAAATGTCTAGGATATTAGTCATATAGGAAATTTTCTCAGGATTCCGGATCTGAAAACAAAATTTAGATCTGACTCCCGGTTCAGAAGTTATGGCATTTTGAAAGCTCAAAAATCGCTAAATTTGGTGCCCATGTTAAGTCAATGGGAAAAAAGATTTTTTTGAAGTAAAAAATATGAAATATAGACTGAGTTTAGCTAAATATAATGAAAGCTTTTAAAAGAATGGGACCTCAAAAGCCATCTAGCTTCAAAATTTGGACACCAAAATGCCTAGGTCAAAATCTAGGTCAAATTCAAAGTTTTTCCTTATTTTTGCGATTCTGACACTACAGATTAATTATATTCTTCGAAATTTTGTATACATACGCTAATAGTGTTAGCCTTTTGCCGTCAGAAAGTATTTTGACCCACTTTTTAGATATGGTGTCCGAAAAGTAAGTCAAAATGAAAAGTTCTCCAAATTTAACGTTTGAGTTATGAATTAAGAATAGAATCTTCTCAGAAATCCGAATCTGCAAACCAAATTTCAATTCGACTTCCGGTTCCGAAGTTATGGCGTGTCCGAAAAGTAGGTCAAAATAAAAATTCGCCAAATTTAACGTATGAGTTATGAATTAGGGGTAGAATTTTGTCAGGAATCCGAATCTGCAAACCAAATTTCGATCTGACTTCCGGTTCGGAAGTTATGACGTTTTGAAATTTCAAGAAAAATCGATCTGATGGTATCCTGATAGAAAGTCAAGAGTAGAGAAGAAAATATTGAAAAATGCATCCATCCTTCCTTTCTGATCCTATCCTATCCTTCCTATCTACCCTTGCTTCGTATCCTCTCCTTCTTATCCTTCCTATTCTATCCCTTCTTCCTATTCTATTATATCATTCTTTCCTATTCTATCCTATAGTTCCTTCCTATTCTATCCTATCCTTCCTTCCTTTTTCATCCATCCATCTTTTTCTGGATGACTTAGCTTATTTTGGATGACTTGGCTTATTCTGGATGACTCGGCTAAAAAAAAGTCGAGATCTGGAGTCTGAAATTGAACTCGTTCAATTTCCAAAATCTAGTTATTATTATTATTATTATTCTTCTAAACACGTTTCCTCCTTAACCATAAGGTATCCAATAAAGACCATTATACAGTTCATTTGGGTTCAGTATCTAGTTGTTTGAAAATTGGGTCAAATTTTTATTTAGGTCAAAGGTCAGGAACTGGGTCAAATCCAGTACTTTGTCACTTTTTTCGATTTTCTCAGTCGTCCTTCAGTATTTTCGATCCGGGTTTTTTTCATTGTGTTCCTCATAAAAAAGTAGGAAAGTTAGGGTCGATTTAGTTTTTCGATATCGCGAACCGATTTCGAGATATCAGTGTCCGAAAACGAGGTCCGAAAAAAAGTTCTCCAAATCCAATGTCCAGGATATTAGTCGTATAGGAAATTTTCTCAGGATTCCGAATCTGAAAACCGAATTGAAATCCGACTTCCGGTTCAGGAGTTATGACGTTTTGAAAGTTCGAGAAAAATCGATCTGATGATACCCTCATAGAATGTCAAGAAAAGTGAAATAAAATTGAAAAAATACCAGTCCAGTCCATTTCCAGGTCCAAGTTAAGGTCAAGTCCAGGTCCAAGTCCAGTTTTGTCCAAGTCAAGTCTAGGTCCAAATCCAGTCCAGGACCTAGATCAAAATCTAGGTCTATCCTATCCTTTCTATCTAGATGATCTTATTCTGGATGATTCTCCCTATCTATCCTTCTTTCTTATCCCTCCTTCCTATTCTATCCTATTCTTCATTCAATCCAAGTCCAGGTCCAAGTCAAGTCTAGGTCTAAATCAAGTCCAGGGCCTAGGTCAAAATCTAGGTCAAATTCAAAGTTTTTCCTTATTTTTGCGATTCTGACACTACACTTTAATTATATTGTTCGAAATTTTGTACACGTGTAGCCAAGAGTGTGCTAATAGTGTTAGCCTTTTGCCGTCAGAAAGTAACCCACTTTTGAGAAATGGAGTCCGAAAAGTAGGTCAAAATAAAAAATTCTCCAAATTTAACGTTTGACTTATGAATTAAAAATAGAATTTTCTCAGAAATCCGAAGCTGCAAACCAAATTTTGATCCGACTTCCGGTTTCGAAGTTATGGCGTGTCCAAAAAGTAGGTCAAAATAAAAATTCGCCAAATTTAACGTATGAGTTATGAATTAGGGGTAGAATTTTGTCAGGAATCCGAATCTTTAAATCAAATTTCGATCCGACTTCCGGTTCGGAAGTTATGGCATTTTGAAATTTCGGAAAATCGATCTGATGGTATCCTGATAGAAAGTCAAGAGTAGAGAAGAAAATATTGAAAAATTCATCCATCCTTCCTATCTGATCCTATCCTATCCTTCCTATCTATCTTTCCTTCCTATCCTTCCTATTCTCTCCTATCATATCATATCCTTTCTTCCTATTCTGTTCTATCCTATCCTTCTTTCTTATTCTATCCTATCGTTCCTTCCCATTCTATCCTATCCTACCTTCCTATTTTATCCATCCATCTTATTCTGGATGACTCAGCTTATTCTGGATGACTCGGCTTATTTTAGATGACTAGGCTTAAAAAAGTCTAGATCTGGAGTCTGAAATTGAACTTCGTTCAATTTCCAAAGTCTAGTTATTCTTTCTTTCCGCGTTTTCTCAGCAACTAGAGGGACTTTCTGAAATCTGCTTACATGGTTAAATAGGTAATGAGACCTAGTTTCTGGGAAATTAGGTCAAATTTTTATCTAGGTCAAAGGTCAAAATCTAGGTCAAATTATTATTTTGTCAATTATCTCTGTCATTTTTCAATATTTTTTCAAAATTTTTTTTTCAACGTGTAGCCAAGAAAAAGACGATTCGATAGTAATCAGTTTTTTGATTTCTTTTACCGATTTTGAGATATTGCGTCCGGAAAGTAGGTCAAACGAAAAAGTTCTCCAAATTCAACGTATGAGTTATGAAATAAGTGTAAAATTTCCTCAGGAATCCAAATCTGCAAACCAAATTTCGATCTGACTTCCGGTTTGGAAGCTATAGCGTTTTGAAATTGCTAAATTTGGTGCCCATGTTAAGCCAATGGGAAAAAAGACTTTTTCGAAGTGTAAAATACAAGATATAAACTGAGCACAGCTTAACATAATGAATGCCCATATAAGAAAGGGACCTCAAAAGCTACCTAGCTTCAAAATTTGGACAACAAAATGCCTAGGTCAAAATCTAGGTCAAATTCATAGTTTTTCCTTATTTTTACGATTCCGACACTACACTTTAATAATTTTCTTCAAAATTTTGTATACAGGTAGCCAAAAGTGTGCTTATAGTGTAAGCCTTTTGCCGTCAGAAAGTATTTTGACCCACTTTTGAGATATGGTGTCCGAAAAGTAGGTCAAAATAAAAATTTCTCATAATTTAACTTATGAGTTATGAATTAAGGGTAGAATTTTCTCAGGAATCCGAATCTGCAAACCAAATTTCAATCCGACTTTTCGTTGGGAAGTTATGGCGTTTTGAAAGCTCAAAAATCGCTAATTTTGGTGCCCCATGTTATGGCAATGGGAAAAATATTTTTTTGAAGTGTAAAATACGAGATATAGACTAAGTACAGCTTTACATAATGAAAGCCTATAAAAGAAAGCGACCTCAAAAGCTAGCTAGCTTCACAATTTGGACACCAAAATGCCTAGGTCAAAATCTAGGTCAAATTTATAGTTTTAACTTATTTTTGCGATTCTGACACTACACTTTAATTATTTGCTTCAAAATTTTGGACACAGGTAGCAAAGAGTGTGCTAATAGTGTTAGCCTTTTGCCGTCAGAAAGTATTTTGACCCACTTTTGAGATATAGTGTCCGAAAAGTAGGTCAACATGAAAGTTTCTCCAAATTTAACGTATGAGTTATGAATTAAGGGTAGAATTTTCTCAGGAATCCGAATCTGCAAATCAAATTTCAATCCGACACTCTGTTTGGAAGTAATGGCGTTTTGAAAAATTAAAAAATTGGTATTTTGATATCCCATGTTATGTCAATTATCTTTGTCACTATTCGTCGTTATTCCTTTATCTTTCTTTCATCATGTAGCTTAAAGACAGTCCTTTCATTATTGTAACTGTCTTTTTTGATTACTCTTACCGATTTTGAGGAATGGCGTCCGGAAAGTAGGTCAACACAAAAAGTTCTCAAAATTTAATGTATGAGTTATGACACAAACGTAGAATTTTCTCAGAAATTCGAATCTGCAAACCAAATTTCGACCCAAATTCTGGTTAGATAGTTATAGTTGTTTGAAGTCTCGAAAAGTCGATATTATGATATCCTCATGTTAAGCCAATGGAGACGAAGATAACTTACTTAAGAGTTGTCTAAATGTCTGTATTCTAGATGACTCAGCTTATTCTGAATGGCTCAGCTTACAGTATTTTGGATGACTCAGCTTAAAAAAAGTTTTAAATCTGGAGTCTTAAATTGAACTTGTTCAATTTACATGTCTAGTTATTATTATTTTTCTTTAAGAGTTTTTTCAATAACTATAAGGTATCCAGTAAAGATCATAATACAGTTTATTTAGGTTCAGTATCTAGTTGGTGGGAAATTGGGTCAAATTTTTATCTAGGTCTAAGGTCAAGAACTAGGTTAAATCCAGTACTTTGTCACTTTTTTTCGATTTTCTCGGTCTTCCTTCAATATTTTTGATCCTGGTTTTTTTCATTGTGTTCCTTATAAAAAAGTAGGAAAGCTAGGGTCGATTTAGTTTTTTGATATCTCAAACCGATTTCAAGATATCAGTGTCCGAAAACGAGGTCCAAAAAAAAGTTCTCCGAATCAAATGTCGAGGATATTAGTCTTATAGGAAATTTTCTCAGGATTCTGAATCTGAAAACCAAATTCGAATCAGACTTCCGGTTCGGAAGTTATGGCGTTTTGAAAGCTCAAAAATCGCTCAATTTGGTGCCCATGTTAAGTCAATGGGAAAAAAGATTTTTTTGTAGTGAAAAATACGAAATATTGACTGAGTTCAGCTTCATATAATCAAAGCCTTTAAACGAAGGGGACCTCAAAAGCCACATAGCTTCAAAATTTGGACACCAAAATGCCTAGGTCAAAATCTAGGTCAAATTCAAAGTTTTTTCTTATTTTTGCGATTCTGACACTACACTTTTATTATATTCTTCGAAATTGTGTATACATGTAGCCAAGAGTGTGCTAATAGCGTAAGCCTTTTGCCGTCAGAAAGTATTTTGACCCACTTTTGAGATATGGTGTCCGAAAAGTAGGTCAAAATAAAAAGTTCTCCAAATTTAACGTTTGAGTTATGAATTAAGAAAAGAATTTTCTCAGAAATCCGAATCTGCAAACCAAATTTCGATCCGACTTCCGGTTCAGAAGTTATGGCGTGTCCAAAAAGTAGGTCAAAATAAAAAGTTCTCCAAATTTAACGTTTGAGTTATGAATTAAGAATAGAATTTTCTCAGAAATCCGAATCTGCAAACCAAATTTCGATCCGACTTCCGGTTCAGAAGTTATGGCGTGTCCAAAAAGTAGGTCAAAATAAAAATTCGCCAAATTTAACGTATGAGTTATGAATTAGGGGTAGAATTTTGTCAGGAATCTGAATCTTTAAATTAAATTTAGATCCGACTTCCGGTTCGGAAGTTATGGCGTTTTGAAATTTCGGAAAATCGATCTGATGGTATCCTGATAGAAAGTCAAGAGTAGAGAAGAAAATATTGAAAAATTCATCCATCCTTCCTATCTGATCCTTTCCTATCCTTCCTATCTATCCTTCATTCATATCCTTTCCTTCCTTTCCTCTCCTATCATATCCTTTCTTCCTATTCTGTTCTATCCTTCTTTCTTATTCTATCCTATTGTTCCTTCCCATTCTACCATATCCTTCCTTCTTATTTTATCCATCCATCTTATTCTGGATGACTCAGCTTATTCTGGATGACTCGGCTTATTTTAGATGACTGGGCTTAAAAAAGTCTAGATCTGGAGTCTGAAATTGAACTTCGTTCAATTTCCAAAGTCTAGTTTTATTTGACGTCACGTATTGAATCAAGCTGATTGGTGCTGAGCATTCTGATCAGTTGCTTTTGAAAATTCTCCATGGAAATACTGTCGCGTTTGTATATATTTTGATACGAAGTGCTGGTTCTTCATTTGTCCAAAAGAAAGTCAATGGTGATTGGAGACTGTGCTGAAAACATTTTTAATTGTTCGCTGGAATGTTAGGAAGTGACTATACAATATAATAGAACACTAGATCATATTTTCCATGTTGTAGGTGCTCAAGTTTAAAGCTCTCAGTAACGAATGTTGTATTTTGTGTGTTTTAAGGTTCAGGGGCGTCAAGGCAGTATGTGGTAAAGGCCAAAGAAAAGTTACGGAAATATAAACGAACATCTCATCATATACGTGCTGATCAAAAAGAAAAACGTGATATTCAAGATCTTCCATCAGGTAATGTACATGGGAATATATCTCTTGGCGTTTATTTCCTACTTAAATATTCCCAGCGAAATAAGCTGTTGTTCAAATAATGACTATGATATAATTTTGTCACCACCAGAAGTGTTGACATATTGTTATAGTCTGCACCCTTTTGTTGATGGTGTTAGGTGGTCGGTGTCTGTAACAAATGGCAGGTGGTGACATTTCGCATATTAATACCTTGTATATTCAATGTTATATTTCATATACAGTACCTTTGTATTTCCTTGAGGATATACCCCACATCCAATTCCTCCCATGATTTCATATTAGCCTCAGTATAAAACTCATGGTGAATAACCTCTCTGTATACCATAACTACTGAAGTTTTGAGATACATCACATGAGGGGATTTATATCTAGGTAATATGATGGCTATTCTCTGTATCCATCCCAGAGATGTGTCCAACAATGGATGTGCACTTGAGTCAGAATGGGATAAATCTGTTTACTATGGTCAGTTTTAAATTCAGGATTTATCCTTTGGTAAATATGTGTATCTCCCCCAGATAAATCCAATT
>CAIIXF020000384.1:0-17000 GCA_903813345.2 Owenia fusiformis | reverse complement strand
AAACTAGGATTTTCATTCCAATTCTTTGCAAGTATGAAGTATGGATGTCCCTGATTCTAAATATGCTTTCGGTTTTGGAATTCGACCTCTGCGTGACCTTGAAAAAGGGCAATTGTGCACCGAATTCGCTGCTGCAGCGAGGAACGGCATTCTACGAAATCGCCCCCGTGGCGATTTTAAATGTCTAGTTATCTTTTATTATTCCACGCAAGATTTCTCCGCACACACCGACATGTCAGCTAATTAGCATATACCATCAACCTTGACATGTTCCTGGGCTACAGGGAAATGCCTTCATTTTTTTAATTAGCCCCTCCCTAATTAGCTAAGGTCAAATCGCAAATTTTTACATTTTTGCACGTACAAGGAGTAACCATTTTTATTTTTTACCCAAAATTTGCATATGCCATCCCTCACAATTGCCATTTCACATATATTCCGGGTTTTAAAATTGGGTGCCCCAAATTTGAAAAATGGGGCACCCCAGTGGGGCAAAATTTGAAAACTGTGTATCCGATCCCAATTCTGAGCAGATATAAAGAATAGAAGCCCCTGATTCCAAATATGCTTTCTGTTTTGGAATCCGACCTCTGAGTGACCTTGAAAAGGTCAACAAGTTCAAAAATCAAAATCGCTCAAATTGATTCCAAATTGGTACCATTGTATTACACTGTACTCGGATAGAGTAAATTAGGTCACCATTTTGACCTTGACCTTTGACATTGACCTTCAAATGACCTCAAAGTTGAAAACAAGGATTTTCATTCCAATTCTTTGCAAGTATGAAGTATGGATGTCCCTGATTCTAAATATGCTTGTGGTTTTGGAATTTGACCTCCGGGTGACCTTGAAAAGGTCAAAAAGGTTAAATTGCTCAAATTGATTCGAAATTGGTACCATTGTATTACACTGTACTAAACTAGAGTAAATTAGGTCAACATTTTGACCTTGACCTTTGACCTTCACCGTAAAATGACGTAAAACTTATTTCTTGTTTTACCTGTTCAAGGAGCCACTGTAGTTATTTTTTGCATGCCTTACTCTTCCCATTTAACATATCTCTAGGGTTTATAATTTGGGTGATTTTCATTCCAATTCTTTGCAAGTATGAAGTATGGATGTCCCTGATTCTAAATATGCTTGTGGTTTTGGAATTCGACCTCTGCGTGACCTTGAAAAAGGTCAATTGTGCACCGAATTTGCTGCTGCGGCGAGGAACGGCATACTACGAAATCGCCCCCGTGGCGATTTTAAATGTCTAGTTATTTTTCTTAGCAAGACATCTCAATAACTAGAAGACTTAGGGTAAATCTGTTTACATGGTCAGTTAGGCTATGTGACCTAGTTTCTGGGAAATGAGGTCAAATTTTTATCTAGGTCAAAGGTCAAAATCTAGGTCAAATCTACAAATTGTCAATTATCTTTGTTATAGTATATTATTTTTTCTCAATTTTTTTCATCGTGTAGCTAAGAAGAAGCGCTTTTAAGTGTACTAATTTTTTTATTGTTTCTTTCAATAATTTTGAGAAATATGACTTTAAAAAAAAGTTGAATTTTTTAAATGTTCCAAATCCATTAAAATTGGTATTAATTTAATAGGAAATTGTCTCAAAATTCTGAATCTGAAAACGAAATTGTGATCCGACTCCCGATTCAGGAGTTAAGACACTTTGAAATTTTGAAAAAAATGATTTTGATGATAACCCCATGTTATGTCAATCGGACCTATATTTTTTGATTTCTCATTAATATCAAAGTTGAAATTAAGGTTTAAATAGAAAATTTACTCAGAATTCCGAATCTGAAAACAAAATTGAGATCCGACTTCCGGTTTACAAGTTATGGGCTTTTGAAATCTAAATAAAATCCCACCGCTGCCACCAAATTGTAACAATCTCAACCCTTTCATTAATATCAGATCTCAAAATGGTTTTGAGATAAACAATCCAAATCTGGAGTCTTGAATTGAACTTGTTCAATTTCTCCAATCTAGTTATTATTAGACTCCAGATGAAATCTGGAGTCTATTGTTTTCGTCAGTTTTCTTCTTCTTCTTCTTCTTCTTCTTTTTCGAAACCAGTTTTCGCAATAACCATAAGGTCTTCAGTAAAGTCAATCATTTGGTCAATTTAGGTCCAGTATCTAGTTCCTCGGAAATTGGGTCAAATTTTTATCTAGGTCAAAGGTCAAGAGCTAGGTCAAATCCAGTACTTTGTCACTTTTTCCGATTTTCTCGGTCGTCCTTCAATATTTTCGATCCGGGTTTTTTTCATTGTGTTCCTTATAAAAAAGTAGGAAATCTAAGTTGATTTAGTTTTTTGATATCTCAAACCGATTTCGAGATATCAGTGTCCGAAAACGAGGTCCAAAAAAAAGTTCTCCGAATCAAATGGCTAGGATATTAGTCTTATAGGATATTTTCTCAGGATTCCAAATCTGAAAATCAAATTCGGATCGGACTTCTGTTTCGGAAGTTATGGCGTTTTGAAAGCTCAAAAATCGCTAAATTTGGTGCCCATGTTAAGTCAATGGGAAAAAAGATTTTTTTGAAGTGAAAAATACGAAATATAGACTGAGTTCAGCTAAATAGAATGAAAGTTTTTTAAAGAAGGGGACATCAAAAGCCATCTAGCTTCAAAATGTGGACACCAAAATGCCTAGGTCAAAATCTAGGTCAAATTCAAAGTTTTTCCTTATTTTTGCTATTCTGACACTACAGATTAATTATATTCTTCGAAATTTTGTATACATGTAGCCGTCAGAAAGTATTTTGACCCAATTTTGAGATATGGTGTCCGAAAAGTAGGTCAAAATAAAAATTTGTCAAATTTAACGTATGAGTTATGAATTAGGTGTAGAATTTTGTCAGGAATCCGAATCTGCAAATCAAATTTCAATCCGACTTCCGGTTAGGAAGTTATGGCGTTTTGAAATTTCAAGAAAAATCGATCTGATGGTTTTGAAAGCTCAAAAATCGCTAAATTTGGTGCCCCATGTTATGTCAATGGAAAAAAAAAATTTTTGAAGTGTAAAATACGAGATATAGACTAAGTACACCTTATAATAATGAAAGCCTATGAAAGAAGGGAACCTCGAAGGCTACCTAACTTCAAAATTTGGACACCAAAATCCCTAGGTCAAAATCTAGGTCAAATTCATAATTTATCCTTATTTTTGCGATTCTGACACTACACTTTAATTATATTCCTCGAAATTGTGTATACATGTAGCCAAGAGTGTGCTTATAGCGTTAGCCTTTTGCCGTCGGAAAGTATTTTGACCCACTTTTGAGATATGGTGTCCGAAAAGTAGGTCAAAATAAAAAGTTCTCCAAATTTAACGTTTGAGTTATGAATTAAGAATAGAATTTTCTCAGAAATCCGAATCTGCAAACCAAATTTCAATCAGACTTCCGGCTCCGAACTTATGGCGTGTCTGAAAAGTAGGTCAAAATAAAAAATTGTCAAATTTAACGTATGAGTTATGAATTAGGGGTAGAATTCTGTCAGGAATCCGAATCTGCAAATCAAATTTTCGATCCGACTTCCGGTTAGGAAGTTATGGCGTTTTGAAATTTCAAGAAAAGTCGATCTGATGGTATCCTGATAGAAAGTCAAGAGTAGAGAAGAAAATATTGAAAAATGCATCCATCCTTTCTGATCCTATCCTATCCTTCCTACCTACCCTTGCTTCATATCCTCTCCTTCCTATTCTATCACTTCTTCCTATTCTATTCTATCCTTCTTTCCTATTCTATCCTATCGTTCCTTCCTATTCTATCCTATCCTTCCTTCCTTTTTCATCCACCCATCCATCCATCCATCCATCCTTCTTTTTCTTGATGACTTAGCTTATTTTTGATGACTTGGCTTATTCTGGATGACTCGGCTGAAAAAATCTAGACCTGGAGTCTGAAATTGAACTCGTTCAATTTCCAAAATCTAGTTATTATTCTAAGCACGTTTTCTCAATAACCATAGGGTCTTCAGTAAAGTCAATCGGTTGGTCAATTTAGGTCCAGTATCTAGTTCCTCGGAAATTGGGTCAAATTTTTATCTAGGTCAAAGGTCAAGAACTAGGTCAAATCCAGTACTTTGTCACTTTTTTCGATTTTCTCGGTCGTCCTTCAATATTTTCGATCCGGTTTTTTTTCATTGTGTTCCTCATAAAAAAGTAGGAAAGCAAAGATCGATTTTGTTTTTTGATATCTCAAACCGATTTCGAGATATCAGTGTCCGAAAACGAGGTCCAAAAAAAAGTTCTCCGAATCAAATGTCCAGGATATTAGTCTTATAGGAAATTTTCTCAGGATTCCAAATCTGAAAATCAAATTCGGATCGGACTTCTGTTTCGGAAGTTATGGCGTTTTGAAAGCTCAAAAATCGCTAAATTTGGTGCCCATGTTAAGTCAATGGGAAAAAAGATTTTTTTGAAGTGAAAAATACGAAATATAGACTGAGTTCAGCTAAATAGAATGAAAGTTTTTTAAAGAAGGGGACATCAAAAGCCATCTAGCTTCAAAATGTGGACACCAAAATGCCTAGGTCAAAATCTAGGTCAAATTCAAAGTTTTTCCTTATTTTTGCTATTCTGACACTACAGATTAATTATATTCTTCGAAATTTTGTATACATGTAGCCGTCAGAAAGTATTTTGACCCAATTTTGAGATATGGTGTCCGAAAAGTAGGTCAAAATAAAAATTTGTCAAATTTAACGTATGAGTTATGAATTAGGGGTAGAATTTTGTCAGGAATCCGAATCTGCAAATCAAATTTCAATCCGAATTCCGGTTAGGAAGTTATGGCGTTTTGAAATTTCAAGAAAAATCGATCTGATGGTTTTGAAAGCTCAAAAATCGCTAAATTTGGTGCCCCATGTTATGTCAATGGAAAAAAAAAATTTTTGAAGTGTAAAATACGAGATATAGACTAAGTACACCTTATAATAATGAAAGCCTATGAAAGAAGGGAACCTCGAAGGCTACCTAACTTCAAAATTTGGACACCAAAATCCCTAGGTCAAAATCTAGGTCAAATTCATAATTTATCCTTATTTTTGCGATTCTGACACTACACTTTAATTATATTCCTCGAAATTGTGTATACATGTAGCCAAGAGTGTGCTTATAGCGTTAGCCTTTTGCCGTCGGAAAGTATTTTGACCCACTTTTGAGATATGGTGTCCGAAAAGTAGGTCAAAATAAAAAGTTCTCCAAATTTAACGTTTGAGTTATGAATTAAGAATAGAATTTTCTCAGAAATCCGAATCTGCAAACCAAATTTCAATCAGACTTCCGGCTCCGAACTTATGGCGTGTCTGAAAAGTAGGTCAAAATAAAAAATTGTCAAATTTAACGTATGAGTTATGAATTAGGGGTAGAATTCTGTCAGGAATCCGAATCTGCAAATCAAATTTTCGATCCGACTTCCGGTTAGGAAGTTTTGGCGTTTTGAAATTTCAAGAAAAGTCGATCTGATGGTATCCTGATAGAAAGTCAAGAGTAGAGAAGAAAATATTGAAAAATGCATCCATCCTTTCTGATCCTATCCTATCCTTCCTACCTACCCTTGCTTCATATCCTCTCCTTCCTATTCTATCACTTCTTCCTATTCTATTCTATCCTTCTTTCCTATTCTATCCTATCGTTCCTTCCTATTCTATCCTATCCTTCCTTCCTTTTTCATCCACCCATCCATCCATCCATCCTTCTTTTTCTTGATGACTTAGCTTATTTTTGATGACTTGGCTTATTCTGGATGACTCGGCTGAAAAAATCTAGACCTGGAGTCTGAAATTGAACTCGTTCAATTTCCAAAATCTAGTTATTATTCTAAGCACGTTTTCTCAATAACCATAGGGTCTTCAGTAAAGTCAATCGGTTGGTCAATTTAGGTCCAGTATCTAGTTCCTCGGAAATTGGGTCAAATTTTTATCTAGGTCAAAGGTCAAGAACTAGGTCAAATCCAGTACTTTGTCACTTTTTTCGATTTTCTCGGTCGTCCTTCAATATTTTCGATCCGGTTTTTTTTCATTGTGTTCCTCATAAAAAAGTAGGAAAGCAAAGATCGATTTTGTTTTTTGATATCTCAAACCGATTTCGAGATATCAGTGTCCGAAAACGAGGTCCAAAAAAAAGTTCTCCGAATCAAATGTCCAGGATATTAGTCTTATAGGAAATTTTCTCAGGATTCGGAATCTGAAAACCAAATTCGTATCAGACTTCCGGTTCGGAAGTTATGGCGTTTTGAAAGCTCAAAAATCGCTAAATTTTGTGCCCATGTTAAGTCAATGGGAAAAAAAAAATTTTGAAGTTAAAAATACGAAATATAGACTGAGTTCAGCTAAATATAATGAAAGCTTTTAAAAGAATGGGACCTCAAAAGCCATCTAGCTTCAAAATTTGGACACCAAAATGCCTAGGTCAAAATCTAGGTCAAATTCAAAGTTTTTCCTTATTTTTCGATTCTGACACTACACTTTATTTATATTCTTGTTCAATTTCCAAAGTCTAGTTATTCTTATTATTCTAACCCAGTTTTCTCAATAACCATAAGGTTTTCAGTAAAGTCAGCCATTTGGTTAATTTAGGTCCAGAATCTAGTTCCTCGGAAATTGGGTCAAATTTTTATCTAGGTCAAAGGTCAAGAACTAGTTCAAATCCAGTACTTTGTCACTTTTTTCGATTTTCTCGGTCATCCTTCAATATTTTCAATCCGGTTTTTTTTCATTGTGTTCCTTATAAAAAAGTAGAAAAGGTAACGTCATTTAGTTTTTTGATATCTCAAACCGATTTCGAGATATCAGTGTCCGAAAACGAGGTCCAAAAAAATGTCTCGGAATCAAATGTCGAGGATATTAGAATTATAGGAAATTTTCGCAGGATTCTGAATCTGAAGACCAAATTCGAATCAGACTTCCGGTTCGGAAGTTATGGCGTTTTGAAAGCTCAAAAATCGCTAAATTCGGTGCCCATGTTAAGTCAATGGGAAAAAAGATTTTTTTGAAGTGAAAAATACGAAATATAGACTGAGTTCAGCTAGATATAATGAAAGCTTTTAAAAGAATGGGACCTCAAAAGCCATCTAGCTTCGAAATTTGGACAGCAAAATGCCTAGGTCAAAATCTAGGTCAAATTCAAAGTTTTTACTTGTTTTTGCTATTCTGACACTACAGATTAATTATATTCTTCGAAATTTTGTATACATGTAGCCGTCAGAAAGTATTTTGACCCAATTTTGAGATATGGTGTCCGAAAAGTAGGTCAAAATAAAAAAAATTCTCCAAATTTAATGTATGAGTTATGAACTAAGTATAGAATTTTCTCAGGATGTCCGTAAAGAAGGTCAAAATAAAAAGTTCTCATAATTTAACTTATGAGTTATGAATTAAGGGTAGAATACGCAAACCAAATTTCAATCCGACTTCCGGTCAAAAAATCCTACTTACCTACCTACCTACATACATACTTGGCTACCTACTTAGCTACCTACTTCTCAGCTACTTACTCGGCTACCTACTCAGCTACTTACTCAGCTACCTACTCAGCTGCTACTTAGCTACCTACTCAGCTACTTACTCAATTACTTAATCATCTACTTACTCAGCTTCCTACTCAGTTACTTACTCAGCTCTTTACTCAAGTAAATCAATCTGGAGTCTTAAATTGAACTTTGTTCAGTTTACCAATCTAGTTATTATTTTTCTCTACACGTTTTCTCAATAACTAGAAGACATTGAGTCAAGTCCTGTATATGGTCAATTTAGGTCCAGTATCTAGTTTCTCGGAAAGTGGGTCAATTTTTTATCTAGGTCAAAGGTCAAGAACTAGCTCAAATTCAGTACTTTGTCACTTTTTTCGATTTTCTCGGTCGTCCTTCAATATTTTCGATCCGTTTTTTTTTCATTGTGTTCCTTATAAAAAAGTAGGAAAGCTAGGGTGGATTTAGTTTTTTGATATCTCAAACCGATTTCGAGATATCAGTGTCCGAAATGAGGTCCAAAAAAATTCTCCGAATCAAATGTCCAGGATGTTAGTCTTATAGGAAATCTTCTCAGGATTCCGAATCTGAATACCAAATTCGGATTGGACTTCCGGTTCGGAAGTTATGGCGTTTTGAAAGCTCAAAAATCGCTAAATTTGGTGCCCATGTTAAGTCAATGGGAAAAAAGATTTTTTTGAAGTGAAAAATACGAAATATAGACTGAGTTTAGCTTAATTTAATGAAACCTTTTAAAAGAAGGGGACCTCAAAAGCCATCTAGCTTCAAAATTTTGACACCAAAATACCTAGGTCAAAATCTAGGTCAAATTCAAAGGTTTTCCTTATTTTTGTGATTCTGACACTACACTTTAATAATTTTCCTCAAAATTGTGTATACATGTAGCCAAGAGTGTGTTAATAGTGCTAGCCTTTTGCCGTCAGAAAGTATTTTGACCCACTTTTGAGATATGGTGTCCGAAAAGTAGGTCAAAATAAAAAGTTCTCCAAATTTAACGTTTGAGTAATGAATTAATAATAGAATTTTCTCAGAAATCTGAATCTGCAAACTAAATTTCAATTTTTCGATTCGGAAGTTATGGCGTTTTGAAAGCTCAAAAATCGCTAAATTTGGTGTCTCATGTTAATTCAATGGTAAAAAAAGATTTTTATGAATTGTAAAAACAGAGATATAGATAATTTAATAGATTAATATAATGAAAGCCTATGAACAAGGGAACCTCAAAAGCCACCTAGATTCAAAATTTGGTCACCAAAATGCCTAGGTCAAAATCTATTTCAAATTCATTGTTTTTTCTTATTTTTGCAATTCTGACACTATACTTTCAAAACGTTCTTCGAAATTTGGTATATTGATAGCTTAAACAGGCCCGTAAGACACTTTTCTCCAAGGGGGGTGCGGTTTTTAGCTTACTAAAGAGAATATAAAATTGTCATTTTTTTGCCGCGTAAATCAAATCGCGTAAGACAGGGGGGGGGGGGGGGTCAGTTACTCCCTATATTGGTTTGGAATTAACAAATGCATGCAACTTCCAAAGTTCCAATTGCTTTGTGGGGGGTGAAGAGTGGTCCCCACTAGAAAATTTTACAGTTTTGAGATGCTATTTGATGCTTTCTGGGCACTTTCAAAGTGTAAGTTTCTAAGTATTGCGCCACCACCACGGGAATAAGAGTTGAGTGAAGAAAAAACCGAGCATTCAGGGGGGTCTGGGGGTTCTCCCCCAGGAAAATTTTGAAATTTGGTTGTATTTGGAGCGAATTTGCAACCATCTAGTACGCCTGTGCGTAATGGATCAATAAGAAAAATGTGATTTTTTTCAAATTCTTTTGGGGGTGTCAAAGAGGATGAGAGGGTGAAGTGGGGTGGGGTGCCAGTAGGGAAGCGAGGGGTTGTCCTCCAGAAACATTGACCATATCAAGGTGCTATTTGATGATGTCTGGGCACTAAAAAATTTCTGAGACAACACATGAAATTCAAAATATTTTCTTTTGTTTTGGGGGGATGTGAGGGTTGGCTAACTCTCCTAGAAAATTTTACAATTTAAAGATGATATGTGGTGCTTCTGGGCACTTTTAAAGTGTATTAGTCAATAAAAACATTGAAAAACAATCACAATTTTCGATTTTCTCGGTCGTCCTTCAATATTTTTGATCCGGATTTTTTTTTCATTGTGTTCCTTATAAAAAAGTAAAAAAGCTAAAATCATTTAGTTTTTTGATGTCTCAAATCGATTTCGAGATATCAGTGTCCGAAAACGAGGTCCAAAAACAAGTTCTCCGAATCAAATGTCCAGGATATAAGTCTTATGGGAACTTTTCTCAGGATTCCGAATCTGAAAACGAAATTGTGATCCGACTTCCGGTTCAGGAGTTAACACATTTTGAAATTTCAAAAAAATTATATGATGGTACCCTGATGGCATGTTTACCTGACCGTTAATTTTCTCATTTCTCATTAATATCAGAGATCAAAATCTAACTGTAATAGGAAATTTTCTTTGGATTCCAAATCTGTAAACAAAATTGAAATCAGACATCCGGTTCAGGAGCTATGGCCTTTTGAAATCTCAAAAAATGCCTACCACTGCCACCAATGTAGCATCCTGATGTTAAGTCGATGGTAATCAATAGCAAATCATCAAAAATTCAGTAAAATTTTGAGTGCTAAAGGTCAAAGTAAAAATCTAGGTCAATTTTGTTAATTTTGAGATTACCTTACTATTGATCGAATTTTGCTTTTAAAGTTGTAACGAACATAAATATTTTCTTTACATTTCACTTTCTCATCTATATCAGATGTCAAAATCATTTTATAAATAAAATAAAAAATGGAATCTGGAGTCTTGAATTGAACTTGTTCAATTTCTCCAATCTAGTTCTTTTTCTAAACCAGTTTTCTCAATAACTATAAGGTCTTCAGTAAAGTCAATCATTTTGTCAATTTAGGTCCAGTATCTAGTTCCTCGGAAATTGGGTCAATTTTTATCTAGGTCAAAGGTCAAAATTTAGGTCATTTTTTTTTAATTTCACAAATTTTCAATTTTCTTTTTAATCTATCAATATGTCTTGCGATGAATTGATTTATAGTTCCCTCTAAGTATTTCTAACATTTTACTCACTCTATGTCTTATGAAAATTTTACCAATTTTGAGAAATTTGACTCCAAAAAAGGATAAATTCAAATTTTTCCAAATCTATTAAAATTAATCTCAACAGGAAATTTTATCAGGATTCCTAATCTGAAAATAAAATTGTGATCAGACTTCTGGTTCAGGAGTTCAGGAACACATTTTGAAATTTCAAAATAATGATATGATGGTACCCTGATGGCATGTCTACCTGACCGTTACTTTTCTCATTTTTCATTAATATAAGAAGTCAAAATCTGAATATAATATGAAATTTCCTCAGGATTTTGAATCTGAAAACAAAACTGATATCAAACATCCTGTTCGGGAGCTATGGCCTTTTGAAAGTTTAAAAAATCCCTACCGCCGCTGCCACCAATTTAGCAACCTGATGTTAAGTTAATGGTAATCAATAGCCAATCATCAAAAATTCAGTAAAATTTTGAGTGCTAAGGGTCAAGGTCAAAATCTAGGTCAATTTTGTTAATTTTGTGATTTTTTTTATAATCTGTTTTATTTCATTATATACAAGTACAAATAGTTTCTGATATAAATAACCAATCGTTATGAAAGGATAGTATTATAGGTTCACTTTAAATATAAAAAGAACATTGAGTATGTGAAAAAGATGTATTTTCTGACAAAGGGGTTTGCTGGTCTTTGCTGGGTAATGGTGCCGGGGCAAGGTGATAAGATGATCTGTTAGAGTATAAGGAGGCCATCTTGAACATTAAGTGGAATTGTCTGATAAAAAAAATTGTAACTAGTTTAAAAATCATAATGTTCTGTTCAGCTTAAAGATCAGGATGACCAAATAAAAATGTTTTGATTAGACCATTTTTGTCCATTTGAAGGTTACCTTATAAGTGGAGGATGTTGAAATTTAGATTATGAGAGTTCAGGTTAAGACCACAACTGAAAAATATGTGCTTGACATTTCGACTTCGCCACATTGACAGTTTGGTGAGTCTACATTTGTGAAGTTATGAGCATACATTTGTGATTTTAAAAATAAGTCAACTCTCATTCTGTTAAGTCAAATTGGAAGTTGATATAATTTTGTTTTTACATTTGATCACATTTTGAATGAATAAGAAGATGGGCTATATTTGATATTGCTTGGGACTGAGTCCCATTTTTCCATCAACTGTACACATGGTGATCTTCTGAATTTTGTAGATATATTAAGAGGAATTTGGTAATCACGAAGATATCGGAGTTGTCTTGGGTTGTGTTTTTTGAATGGTCGAAATATTTAGGAGGGTGTCCTATCATTTTGGATATTGTACATAATTTTCTTAAAGTAGTAACCTCTTATTAAAGTTAGATCAGGCCAATTTAAAATATTTAATGTTTTAGATGTGCTGGAGCCATGTAGTGCTCCAGAGCATATGAGGGCAGCATGGTATTGCAGCCGGTCAAGTTTTTTGAGATCTTTTAGATTACTATTGTGATATAATATATCGCAATATTCAAAAAGGGGTTTTATATATGATTTATACATTGTTTCGAGTATTTTTGAGTTTAATTTGAATTTAAGTGATTTTAAAGGATTTAGTGCAGTTTGGACTTTGTCGCAGATATAAGAGATGTGTTGGGATCCTGATAAGGTTGAGTCAAGAATATAGCCAAGGTGTTTATGATGATTTTTTCTTTGAATGTTTGCATTATTAAGGGTCAAAAAGGGATAATTTTCATTTTTTACTTTTAAGAAAACAATTTCATTATCAGTTGGTCGCAACGCAGAATCGCATGAGTTACGCCACGCAACGCATCGCATATATTTCCTAAAAAACGTATTACCACTTTGACGCAACGCAGTTCTGACGCAAGATTATAGATTTTTCGAACGCAAGTGAACAAATACTTGCGATATCTTTTACCCTGCCGCAAATCGAAACGCAAACATAGTGCATCTTTGAGTGCCCTTTTGTATATTTTAATGGTTGTTTTGTGGTGTTTTTGGGAATCATCGCATTACCTGATTACGTTTCCATCAATATTATTAAAAGTATTGTTGAATCGTATGTATATAATATTATTAAAACATACTTTTTGTTAAGCTTGTAAATCCTTCAAAAATCGTGTTTATTTCTAATTACTTTTAATGCGAATACGACGTACACAAGTCTGCAAGTGACACTCGAAGAGAACTAAAATGTTTTATACTTTTAAATCAGATTTCTTGGGAAAATTCCTTGGGATTTTCAGTACTTTGGGGGATGAGAATATTGAGTTGATTAGACACATGATATCTAGTGGTGGTCGTTCGCCAAGAATATTTTAAAACGAGGATTCCGTACTAGGTCATAGCAATAAGATTTCCCGTAACTTGGAACCTCCAGATATGAACTGGAGACATTTCGTCCCATTATTTCCACATTGTTACAATTGCATTTTCGCTGATATTGAGAATTCAGAGGTCTTCATGACTTTTGAATAGTAATAGTATAGTTCTTAAAAACTTATTTTTTCGTATAGGTAATCATGTGTATATGTAGGCCTCGTAGAGCAAAATTAATCACTGATAAACAATAAATAAAACACATATTTGAAATATCAAAATAACCCTGAAAACTGAATTTTTATTCACTTCTATTTTGTTATTGTCTCGTATACCATTATTCTGCCCATCTATGACTCGTTTTCTATTTTGACTTATAAGGTACTTGCTGAGCTTGGTCCATGTTTTTGCTTAAAGGATTGCATTTTTCTAATTATGTTAATTATGTGAAATATATCATTTCTCATTGATTTTGAAAATAATAGGGTCTAGTTTTTAAGCATCTGCGAATTATTGCCATTTCTACCCCCTGGCTACTTTTATGAGGGGTACTATGTAATTTAATAATTAATTTCTGTTATATACCTTCAATCACATTGAGTTTAATGATTC
Organism: Owenia fusiformis; assembly: GCA_903813345.2. Taxonomy (NCBI): domain Eukaryota; kingdom Metazoa; phylum Annelida; class Polychaeta; order Sabellida; family Oweniidae; genus Owenia; species Owenia fusiformis. The sequence goes on along the minus strand of CAIIXF020000384.1, from coordinate 3,476 downwards.
CCGTTGACATCAAATATAATATCTCCCGTTCTAAACACACGTACGTACGTGTACGTACGCAGGTACGCGTTGCGACAGCGATCGCAGAACGCAACTCTTGAGTTGCGTGTTATTTTCAGTTGAGCGCAATCGCAGACGCAAAGCAAACGTAAAACAATGGAAACGCAAAGTAGCGGACGAAAGTTTCAAGTGTACTCTGGCGGGAAGTTCAAATCGTCCAATTATAAATACACATACTATCACCAATTCTAATGTCTGTTCGAATTTTCCATTCTTGTATCGTTGATTCAACTCAGACGTATTCCAAACGAACGTGTTGTTCGTTGATCATGACCAAAGGAAAGGAAGACGATATCTGGTTTCATGGTTACAGACTGCTCAAACATAAAAGCTTCAAAATATAAATTTACAAAGTTACCTTTCTCGATGTACAAGTATACAGGTTGTCCAATAAATAAGGTGAAAGATATTGTAACTTTCTTAATATTGCACCAATCTTGATGAAATTTTCAGGGTTCAGTCGTGGTTGCTACAGCAACCGAAACAACAAAAAGGCGGGGCAAGTTTGTTGACGTCACAAGTTCCAAAACATATTTGTTCTTTCTGATAGCTTTATTCATACCCCCATGTCTATTACTACCACAAATATGATATAAAAACAGTCCTTATGTCCCATTGTTATGAAAATAAGCTATTCAACATGATGTCCATCTCTAGCTATACGACTTCTTATGCCTATCCACCTACTCTATAAACACACTTTCAAACCCATTATATTCTTGCCCATTTCCTGAAGTCTTGCTAAGACATGTGATCTGACTTCATCAGTACTTCCAAATGTATTTCCTCTCAAGTCACGCTTGAGTTCTGCATATAAGTAAAAGTCATTAGGTGCAAGGTCTGGGGAATATGGATGGTGCCCAAGTAGGGGTAGCCCCAGTACCCTAATAGTTTCACTTGTGAACATAGCTGTGTGTGAACTCAGATCACATGTCTTAGCAAGACTTCAGGAAATGGGCAAGAATGGGTTTGAAAGTGTGTTTAGAGAGTGGGTGAATAGGCATAGGAAGTGTATAGCTAGAGATGGACATGATGTTGAATAGCTGGTTTTCATAACAATGGGACTTTAAGACTGTTTTTATTTATATTTGTGGTAGTAATAGACATGGGGGTATGAATAAAGCTATCAGAAAGAATAAATATGTTTTGGGAAGCTGTGACGTAAACAAACTTGCCCCGCCTTTTTGTTGTTTTGGTTGCTATAGCAACCACAACTCTGGCCAATCAAATAGAAGACGCTTCAAATTCACAGAATAAAGGTAAAAAGGTTTGGGTTACAAACTCTGAACATTTCATCAAGATTGGTGCAATATTAAGAAAGTTACTATATCTTTCACCTTATTTATTGGACACCCTGTAATGTAAAATTCAAAAAGGGTCGTTACAAATATGTTTGCACGGATTTCGGATTTTTTGTTATTAATAGTTTTTGTCATTTCCGTGTCTTCCGAGCTAATTTTTTCTGAATTCCGGGTTTTATCTATGCATGTTGAATTACTTATATAGAGAAACCACACGTTTGTATGTCCGTCCATCCATCCATCATATAATTAAAATAATACCAATTCAAATATCAAGTAACTATTTTCATCACATCATCACGCCTGGAGATCGTAAAAAGGAACGGGGAGGGGGGTATTTGATTTATGCTAGAAAATTCAACAAACCTGCAAGTTTTATTTTTTCAAGAAAGAGTTAAATCGAATAAATCACTAAATGAATAGTACATGGTATGATAATCATTGAGGGTTTCTATGATTTTTTCTTTACTGATACGCTTCAAGGGTGTGAACTATTTTTAGAAAGGCGCAGCGTCACCAGGGTTCAAGTCAACATTGTTGATGTAAATAAATGTATTTATATGAAGAAATCATTACTATTATGAATTTTTACAACTACCCCCTCCCCCTCTATTCCAGTCGTTCTCTGTATAATTTTGATTATTTATTATATTCTTTATTAGTGTATTTAAAAAACGTTGCACCTTTTTAATAGATTTGTATACTCTAGTATTAGTAGTGAACCAGTTTAGAGAAAAATGGGACACCTTGCAGGTTTTACCATACCATGGACATACATTTATTCATGATCAAGTAGTGATTAATTCGTAATCTTTCCTGCGTGTTGCTATAGCTTGAAAGATTGGTAATATTTCTAATGAGAATACTTAGAAGCAAATTACAAATTGTCGTTTTCAAAGAAATAGCCTTGACTGTTCAATGGGATTTGCTACCCTTTTGCATTGCGGTTATCTAGTTCGAATCTAAATTATTTCAATGTTGCAGACATTCCTTTGACTATTTCGTTAACTAAGTATTGTTTTCCAGCAAGCAAACAGATGGCGTATGATGTTTATGCGAATGTTATAACAGCCATAGAAGAGCTTGAGTCTAGAGAGATGGAAGCATTCGCCAAGCAAAATACTAAATACAAGGGAGGAGTTATGCTTGAACGCTCGCAGGCTTTTCTACCCGATCAACAATTCAAAGATTTTTCTGAGGTAACTGTAGATAGGTAATGGTAAAGTAGTAAATAATAACACATAATATGATATAAACTTCAATTTGCTGTTCAATGTGTAGCAACGCATCATCAATAATTATTAAAGTGTTAAATAGTTTTTGGCTCACATAGCGAGCTTATGAGACCGACTAGGCATACGTCCGTCTGTTGGTCGGTCCGTCAGTCTGTCCATGCATCAACACTTGCTGCACAAGTTAAAACTGCTATTGGTATTCAATCATGTCCACATTTATTATATGTACACTCACCTCTAAAGGTTTGGCATCATCGCTCCCTCTTCGAACTAAGTATCACGGCAAAGCCTAATTATGTTTGAGTTTTTATTTACATATCTGTGATAAAAAAAAACGTTAAACTATTAATGGAAATGTAACTTGAATTCAAACTTCCAACATAAAAACCCGGTAGCGACGACAGCTTTCTCCATTTTTTGAACGCTGATAGATTGGTAATTATATTGTACTAGGACCTTGAATCTGCTCATTTTATGTAGTCTTGCAGGTATCTCATTACCAAGGTAAATTGGAAACAATGTGACTTTCATTTCATGTGTTAGTGAACACTGAAAATGAGACAATATGCTAGTTTTCATTATGTACAAAATCCAAAACATATAGATAACACACGTAGAGTCCCATATCCGACTAAACAGATGTATAACCTTGTCAAGTAACAGTTTAAGATGTTTTTAATTGCATTGATTGCCTTCTATCGATATTGGTTTTTAACTGTTTTCCGCAAATTGGACTTTAGGTAAGTGTATATATTTAGAGTCTCAGTACTACAAAAGCTGACTCAGTCTTGAAAATTAAGATAAGACAACATAACAACGTACTAGAAAAGTGCAATGGGTCATAATATTTTTCATTGGTACCCAATGAGACTTAATTGAA
>CAIIXF020000383.1:0-17330 GCA_903813345.2 Owenia fusiformis | reverse complement strand
GCGAGCCTTAATGCTAACCTACAATGGATTATTGGTGATTCACTTTACTTAGGCACATGGACAGGACCAAAGGAAAGGAAATGGATTTTTATGATTTTAACCTATGTATGTATTTTAGTCTCTTTGGATGCACACTATAGTGCCGCTGTTGTAAAAACGTTTTATCCTCATAAATAAATAAAAATACGACTGCCAATAACTTAAATTTCGGTTCTCGGCTGGCAAAAACGTTTTGCTGATAAAGTTTTGTTCAAAACATTCTTTGGATTTTAAGTGCAGGAAAAATATATGTGGTAATTAAATTCATTAATAAAGTAGCGACATCTATTCAATTTAAAACACGGAGGTAGGTGTGTAAAATATTTTTTGACATAGTATACTGTTACATGTAAATAAAATCGGAACCCTCTACTTACAAACATAAAGTAGAATGAGCAAAACTATGAGATGAATGGGGCTGGAGATCTTTGGATCATTTCTGGTGCAATAGCACGGTGGGTATAGTCTGTCACGTGAATTAAGTTTTCGTATGTGGGCTTATGATCCATTTCTGTCGGCACTTCAAGTATGAAAGTTCACTTTTAACATATTTCTAGATTTTATATCTCTGTGAAACTTGTCCCATATTATCAATGTGCAAAGACGATTTAATTCACCAAATATTTCATTCACGCGTGTCCCGGTTAAAGAGAGATTCGCACTTTTATGTCTCAGAAAATCGTATGAGGGAGAACGAATCGAATTTCAAGAAGAGTTTATCCGCGAATTTTAAAAGGTTTCTCCATTTGAGACATTTCTGCAAGGTAAGGACTATCATTACTGGGCAGAAACCCGTTATCTTCTATACTCAAACCAACTCTAAGTCATTTCTCCCGGGTCTTTTCAATGACACCAGTTATATCACCATGGTAAGTATAGGAAACGTTGGTTTTTGTGCCGTGCATCGTATAGTATCATGCATAACGTATATTATAAGATCAAGACAAGGAGTTATGGTAAGTTGAACCTCTAACATTACTTATCCATCTATTTGGTTTTCAATCTTCAATCAAACAATGTACTCTAGGAACTAGCAAACATTTATAAGACATCTCAAGTACAAAAGGTTTGAGGGCTGTAATTAGTAGATGTGGGTCTAACATCCCAAAAAGGCAACTCTTAAGTGACAAATTTGGGGCTACCACCAGGGGGCGCTTTTTGAAATGCCCCTAAAATTAGTTTTAAATGACATCTCAAGCAATGAATCCTTTGTCAAAATGTTCCTTTGGACCCTCTGAAACATTATGAGTCTTTAAGAGTAGCCAATTTTGGGGTTTAACCCATTTCTGAGTGAGTTAAAGGTCACCATGGATACAGCCACACACAATCAAAATGCTGTATCAGAGCCTTGTGAACCTTAAGAAGACCTTTCTAACAAGCCATAAAATATCAATCTATGACAACTGAATCCAGAGATATTGGACATTTTGTCTCAATTTTGATCCGAAAATGTACATTTTCAAGTCTCGTCTAATTTGTATTCGTAGCTTCAGGCAAAAGGTGACAGATTAAACAGCTCAAAATAGTATTCCAAGAACATTTCCAAGGTTTGAATGATATTGTAATACAATTTTTATAATGATGAATCACTATTTTGTAATTTAAATATTACTAGAATATAGGACTCATACACATTTTACATAACATGTATACGTTTTCAATTTAGTACGTGTATTATATTGGAATACTAATGTATCATGGAATCTAGACAAAAGAATATTATTAACAGTAATATTTTTCATCTGAGTAACAAGATTTAAATTGTGTCCCATGTCATTTGAGGCATATTACCTTAAATGTTGAAATCTTTATTTCAATCAATGTGAACTTAACATAGTGAAGGCCGTTTCCAGTATGCTTGTGCGATCTTAGTAAAAGCATTCTGTTCTTCTCTTCTCTGATGCTTTATGGCTTAATGAGGACTGCAATATGGTCAGATGATGAGTACTAAGGGGCCCTCTTCCACAATTTATACATTGTTAACGATCCTTCTGAATAGGTAGTGAAGGATTATAAGATATGGCTCAAATGACAGAATAAGCATGTTGACCACCATACATGTAGTTACTCAGAATTATTATACAAATATTTAATTCTGTTGAGGTGAATACCTGTGACTCTTCACAAGTGATATTCCAAGAAGTCTAAGAGATATATAAAATTAAAATTACACTGGAATTGTTCGTGACTGATGAATATCATTTGATATTCAACGGAGGTCAAGTGACATTCGTTCCGTCAAATATCTTACAAATATTTAATCACTCAGATGCGAGTAGATAGTTACCAGTTTCGCCACCAGGTGGGTAATTCGGGGGAAATAACATTGCAGTGTATTACAAAGTTTTCGTAAACTTGAATATTCGTAAGTTTTAGTGGTTCACTTTTCATATAACCCTAATGTGTCTGATAGTTATACAAATGTCCAGTGAAAGAAAATATTATCTGGCCAACACAAGAAAATATATTTTTGAATTTTAAATTTTTAATGTCGTAAGTCAAGAAAAGGAGAGGGGGTTGTTTGTAGAATGAATCGGGGATTTTTTTCATGAATTTCGCTTATGTTTTTCATCCAAAAAACATCAATACACTTTAAAACATTTTGTTTACTTTAAGATTACGCCATGTAATCCAAAAATATATTTCTCGTTTTCAAAGATAATCTATGGATTAACACTCAGGTATTGTTATTTTTCAAACGTCAGAGGGCTGAGCTGAGAATCATTGATTACGGATGTGCTTATATAATATAAATGCTGTTTTAAATAGGTTTTACGTATGTCAATAATTTCTCAAATTATGTAAGCTGAATGCATTCCATAATCCCTAGAATATTCTCTTGGAGGAATCCAATGGTAGTTCCAAGTAGATTTTTAGATGGCAGGTAAGTAAATTCTTTAGTACTCGCCTTATTGGGTTGAGTTAGTTCATATTCAAAAATTATATATGATTCTGTAAAGATGTCAGTGTGGATGCTATATAGATTGCACACGTATGGTAAGCTGTATAATCCTATATTATGTAACACAAGTACAGTTTTGGTGGACATGATTGTGACTGAGTGAGAGATTAAACTCTTTAAGGTAGTTCTGCATGTTGATAATTTTTACTTATTTTGGTGATGAATAAATTATCTGATAATTATAAATTGGGCAATCTTTTTGAGTGGATATAAAGAATTATGGTAACATACACCATGGACCATGCATACACATACAATTACAAATGTGAAAATATTGTCCCTTTCATTGATTATCGGTATTTATAATCATGAAAATTAGTGAAAAATATCGAGACATATCTACCTTAAAATCAGATTGGCTTACAAGTACCCTAGTTTTAGTAGTTATATGAATATACAGGTACCTATATTGTCTTGAAACCAATAACAAGTTTGATGTATCATTAAAATAATCCCGTAATAAGATATATGAAAAGATCATTTTATTTTTAGGCAACAAATTATGATCTGTCCATGTACGTAAACATTGTGGTAATACCAGATTTGAGATTTTATATCTCATATGGAAAAACTTGAAATCATGACACATTGTCCAAAGACAAATTAACTAACACAATATTAGATGGTGATATTGATCATATATATAGGGTGAGCCCATAAAGCGTTACCCAAACAAATGTTAATAACTCAGTCATCCAACATGGGTTTAAGTCATATGTGGCACAATTAAACCTTGTTCAATGTTCTTTTATTCTACTAAGTTACATTGGTCTATTACAAATGGTCACAATTCTACAAAACATGCTGCAAATGCCGAAACATACCAAACTCACATAATATGAACCCTCAAACCTTGGGGCTATTTAAAGGAAAATATCCATTCTCACAAGTCTAGAAGCATCAGAGAGTTCATACAAGAGATTCGAAGGAAGATGCGACTCATTACACATAATATCTGTGAGGGTGTAGTTGGAATAATTTCACCCGATGTATTAAAGTTTGGCTCCAGAGACAAAACTGGCATTTTGAGAATGTTTTGTAAAATGGACAGGAGATCCTGACCATTTGTAATAGACCAATGGAACTAGGTAGAATAAAGGAACATTGATTAAGGTTTAATTGTGCTAAATATGACCTTAAATTCAAGCTGTATGATCAAGTTATTAACATTTGTTTGGATAACCTTTTTTTGGCTCACCCTGTTTGTGTCATAGGTATTTGCGAAAACATTAATTATTGAGATATTTTGTTGATATTCCGGAAGCAAATGCCATTTTGAGAAAAGATGATTTCAAGTCTTGTCTGGAATATGTTTCATGGGATTTTTCCCCATTGGAACTGTCTTATATCACCTATTGCATGAAAAGGATTTAATGCCATGGCTTAATGAGTTGTAGAATGATTGCACTAAGGATGTCTTGAGTGTAGCTGCACAAAATGCAAAGTCTAGGATAAAATAACATGAGTGGATGAAATAATAACAATAATGTGAAAATTATCAATTATTATTTTCACATTTTTATTGCAAGAAAATCTTTTTGCAAGGGTTACAGAGGTTGAAATATTGTGCTGGCTCTATTTGGCTGGAGTTTAATATTCAGACCTAGCTATGTGTGAATTGATTGTCAATCACATTGTACATTAAAATGAACATAATAAATAAAACCGTGGATGTTGTTCATAAATCAAACTGAAAACACAATCTTCATCAACATCAATTATGGATGGAAAGGCAGTACTTATTTATCCCTATGGGCAAGGTTGAGCAAATGGAGAGAATGTCATCAACGTTCCTTAGGAAATGGCTAGGTGTACCACCTTCATTCAGCAGAGGTATTCTATTCAGTAAATCTCCCAAGCTCAGCCTCCCGGTAACTTCAGTACTTGAAGAGTACAAAGCAGCCAAAGTAAGAGCAGTAACCACTCTACGCTCTTCAAAGGACAATAAAGTTACTAGCTCGGGAGAAACAATATCGAGCGGGAGGGGATGGAATCCTCAGCAGGCAATCGGTATTGCTGAAAGCCAACTCCGTCATAAGGACATAGTAGGTGTCGTTTGCAAAGGTAGGATGGGCCTTGGAAACTATGGCACATCCAGGTGGAAAGATGCCAACACAGAGACAAGAAGGAAGCTTGTAGTACAGCAGATAAGGCAATCAGAGGAAGAGGGTAGACAGGTGAGGTTAGCACAATTAGTCAAACAAGGTGCATGGACCCACTGGGAGTCTACACTCGATCGACAGCTCTCATGGAAAGACATATGGGATATGGAGCAGGGCAAGATAAGCTTCTTATTAAGAGCAATATCTGATCTTTTACCATCTCCTGCCAATCTCACTACCTGGGGTCTTAATGAAGATGCATCATGTATCCACTGTGGAGCTCTGAGAAGTAACATCCAACACATCCTGAGTTCGTGCAAGGCTGCACTTGCAGAGGGAAGGTACACATGGAGGCATGACAAAGTTCTTCAAAAGATTTCTCACTGGGTGGACCAATCACGGATCATGAACAAAACGAATGCAACTGTAACACCAGGACCAAGGGCAGATATGTTGCAACCCTTAGTGAACATTTTGTGGGTGCTAACGCTAATCCTAAAGGGAAGGTTTTGCCTAGCGGTAGCAGGCACACCTCTCGAGGAAGATATGGCATCTTACAACAAGCACAGGACTGGGAGCTGAGAGTATATCTACACCAAAGACTCACATTTCCCAACAGTATCACGACAACAAACCAAAGACCAGATATGCTTTTATTCTCAGAGGATAAAAGAATTGCTGTCATGATAGAACTGACAGTACCTTGGGAAGATCGAATTGAGGTAGCACACCAACTCAAAAGCGCAAAGTACCAAGATCTGGTTGAGGAGATAGAGGCCAAAGGGTGGAAAGTTCATTACTATCCCGTTGAAGTAGGTTGTAGAGGATTTCCATCAACATCTCTCAACCGAATGTTCAAGAATGTAGGACTCCCACCCTCATGGCTCAAGAGAGCGAACAGAGCAGTTGGATCTGCAGCAGAGGAAGCCTCCCGCTGGCTCTGGCCGAGGAGAAATGACAAATGGGCACAGGGGAGACAACATTAACCAATGACTTATTTGACAATTGCTAATACATTCACCGAGGGTTTGTTCACCATCCCTTTACCAACAAGGGCAGAGTAGTGCGTACAGCAGGTAGCGCTTAAAGGTCGACCGCTCTGGCTATAGTGGTGTTCAAACCATCGAAGAATGTAAAGGTTGGTACCAACATGACAAACTGACCGAGTGAGTTAAAAGGCAAGCAGGAACATCGTAGCATAGCACTCTCTTGTGTTTAATCAAAGAAAGATAAGACATAAATTATTGTAATTGTATGATATCGTATTTGTGATTTGAATATACACTGTGATATTTGAGAAAAAGAATGTTTTGTTTTATAGACTATGGCCCACTCTGATAATTGTAACTCCTTCCTTACATGAAAGGTTACACATTCCAACCTATTTCAAACCATCTGTATGATTATACTGGACACTTTCTGGGTAGTTGGACTTTCTATAGGGGTGGCAGACGGCCCTCAGACCAATTTATACGCCTACCCCCAAAAAACCATGGGGGTACTTTAATACCACCCAATAAAAAGAATACTAATGCATGTCAGATATTCATTGTTTTATATTGGGTAGGGCATGTTATGGTTAGTAAGTGCCAGAAATTTCCAATCTCTAACTGATATGGTTACCATAGAAACAGTATTTATATCTTGAAATATTCTCAATTTGACCCCCTCCCAAATGTGTCCTTTTGATCTCAAAGTGAAATATTTGCAAATCTGTTTGGATTTTATGGCTGCTACTTTGTCAAAAATTGTATCAATATGTATATTTTAACATTTAAACACTGAAAAGTGTTCATAATGATCCTATAAATCAATAATATTTATCAAATATAGTCACACATAGCTGCTTTTAGGGAAAAGTGGGCGTGGCACTTTTTGGTATGTGTGTACTTGTTGCAGCATTAAATGAAAAATACATATTATACTAACACCAATTGACATTTAATTAGCATCTACTTATGTTGTGTAACATTGTAATATGTTCATTATCATTATAAGATACTTTAAATATTTTATATAAGTGTTATCCTGACCCTTCCCTTTATCCCTACACCCTTCAAGGTGGGCATTACCAATCGTGTCAAGTTAACATTTCTGTTTGATTTATTTTTACCATAGACAAGGTACAAAAGCTTTACCATGAGTACTGACCTTATTAGGTGCTAAACTGATGAATGGATAGGTAGATGGCAGCACTTGTGCTGGTTGGATTACACGCTAGCATCTACCATAGACACATATTGATTTACCATATTTGTTATTTTTGATTAAAGTAAAACTGCTTTCGCATCAAACTTAATGAGATTCAGATTGTGTTTGAAACTAGATGATCTTCAGATTTTGTGTGAACCTTAAATTCATGACAATCAAAAGAATTCAACATTTAAGAAGTCAACATTAAGATTTTTAACATCGTCTCAATGAGAATTTAGCCCGACCTTTTTCAGAAAGTTAAAGATCATAGAAAATTGAACATAATCAAAGTTCCTCAGTAGAACATTTAATCTCCTAAAATCACATTAAAACTATATCAGCAATATTTCCAAGCTCAATAGTATAAAAACTTCTATCACATCATTTGCAACGTTTTCATTATTCGATTTGATAGTTCAACCCTATATGAATTATTGATGATTTTAAAAGTGCTAGGAATCTAAATGAATCAGGGAAGCCAGTGATATGTATTTGCCTTATCAATTGTTGCCTTATACAATGAAATAGACTTAGATGCAAGTAAGTAGAAATAATCTTGTTTTACATCATTAAAAATTCCAAATTCAGTCAAATAAGTGATATCATATTTGAAATCTTCATGTAGAATTACATTTCTTCATGCAATAAGTTAACCTTTTAGTGAGTAGTTGTGACTAATGTAATCATGTACTCATGTACAATTTGTCAGTAAAAGTTATTTATCCTATACTTAGTGTAATAGGTAAATAAAATGCATGAATATAATTGATACCTTAGGTGAGTGGGGATATACATGTACTGCATATCCCGCTTTATCCCATACTTGGTCGTGTTTCAGGTACATAAAGCAGGTTTGTAAAAACTTATATTTTCATCAGCGGGCAGATATAGCTTTACGTCCCGTTGCGATCGGGCAGATATAGAATATCTGCCCCCTCCGTCATAATCACCCTCGGGCAGATATATTATATTTGCCTCATCTTGTTCTAATATCCTGAACCTTATATAGGATAATCTCTATTAGTGGTGTCAATTAACCGCTTGAGCATTAACCGGTTAACCGGGGTTTTTTACCGGTTAAAGTCGGTTAACCGGCGGGAAATTTGAACTGATAATTTCAAATGAAATCTTCATCTTCGTTCTTGAAAGTTGAAAAAAATTGGAAAAATGATATATCGGCGTTTATTTTTTACGTTCGTCAAGCTTTACGCTATTCTATGTAAGTGAGCGCGGGAAAGCAATGTGGCAGGGATTAAAGTTGCTGATTGGATGTTTGTAAGGAGTGATCGGAACTATCACATGTATGAGTAGCTCACATGTAACTGACGCTTGAAAAAAAAACAGATTAAAATGCAAAGTAAGTGCGGGAAAGCAATGTGGCAGGGATTAAAGTTGCTGATTGGATGTTTGTAAGGAGTGATCGGACCTATCACATGTATGAGTAGCTCACATGTAACTGACGCTTGAAAAACAAACAGATTAAAATGCAAAGTAAGTGCGGGAAAGCAATGTGGCAGGGATTAAAGTTGCTGATTGGATGTTTGTAAGGAGTTATGGGACTTATGACATGTATGAGTAGCTTACGTGAAACTGACACCATAAAACCAAACGGATTAGCATGCAAAATAAGCGCGGGAAATAACAGAATTATACACGGTCAACTAACCGCCCATAAAAACTCAGACCGGTCAAGGCATTATCGGCGGTTAACCGGTTAACCGGTTAATACTTGACACCTCTAATCTCTATGTATCGCCAGGTTTATCACCCGCTCAGTAATCCCCTGCAGGAATTTCATTCTGTGCAATTTCTCATATTTTCGTATTTTAGTATATGATAAATAATTTTGGGTACAAGGTATAACCCTTGGGAAATACAATATTCTACCCTCAACCCCTCGGGGAGGCATATTGTATTTCCCTCAGATATATTGTATTTCCCTGTATTAAAAACTTCCCATTAATTTAACCTTATATATAATGCACACCATTTTAAATATGAATCAAAACTATGAATTAGTGATATCCGTTTCTAACGAAAGCATGAATTTGAAAGAAACAAACATTCTACTCATATGGTATAAAGATATTACCAGTTGTGTCCATTTTAGATTTGATTGAAGAACTTGAATTAGAGGCAATTTTGAAATTACAATATATTAAAAGAGGCTCTGTTGCTTAGATGGGAGAATCAATCAGCTGCATTGCTCAGTTTATGACAAAACTGATGTTAAGTGTTACTTTCATGAACACCCATCCTGTAAAATAGCATTTGGAATCTAGTAGTTTGTATATAGATGAATTAGATAAGGCATTGTCGAGGAAAAATATCCATCAAGATTACTAGTTTGCTCATGAAATTAGGCATACTTTAACTTGAAACAATTTGTAACACTCAATTTTTGGGGTTAGGAGATCGAAGTAATAATGATGAAAAACAAGCAATTTTAAAATATTTATGTTTTACCCAAATTTTTAAAGATTTTTGTTAGCCTTTGTTTTGTCTGTTTTATTCTCAAATAAATCATGGTCATCAATTCTATTGTGACATAATCATCATTTACCAATTTTAAAATTAAATATTACTGGTTAGAGAATGTGATTTCTTACTTTAGGTTATATTTATATCCCGATTTATATGTATAATAATAATTGATGACGACGAATAGAGATTATCCTCTATGAGGTTCAGGGTATTGGAATTATCCCGAGGCCAATATAATATATCTGGCCGAGGGTCGTAGGTCCCGAGGGAGGATAGTTTCTATTGGCCAAAGGCCTTAGGTCCCGAGGGAAGATATATTATATTCGCCAAGGGATAATCCTAATATCATGAACTGACAATAGTATGATCTGTTTATCCCATATCAATCTTTCTTATCTGGTTCACATTGTTCAATTGGCCAGAGTTAGAAAGAATTCAACCATATGAATGTATTCATGTCTAATTTTGTTTTCTTGGCCTTAGGAGGATTCTCCTGTTTTTTAAGTATTCATCAACATATTCTCGAATCATTGATTATTAACATATGTATTAAGTATGCTACTTCCCTCATTGCTAATCATACACAAATGATGATTATGACTTAGTGGGCAGGTGTAATATATCTGCCCTCTCAGGCCGGGACATTAGCTATATCTGCCCGCTGATGAAAATATAAGTATTTATAAACCTGCTATATGTATCTGAAACATGTCCAAGTATTGGACAGATGTATCTACTTTTTTTGATTTCGTACACTAAACAGATTTGTTTAGGAATTATTTGAAGTATTTCAAAAACATATACCGAACCACTATTAAAGGAATCATTGAAAATACAGCATATCAGACACATGTGCAAATTGTTTATCTTGCAATTATTTTGCTAAATACTAATAGAAATTATACTGTACCTTCCAGAGAAAGACAAGCTTTTTTGTTAACTATGAGCCAATGAATGAATGGATGCATTTTATTATAACTGCAGAATGATGCTCTATGCAATTCATACGAAAAATTAATTTTGCCATATTAGAATCAAGTATAATCTTTAATCCATTGGATAGATCATGCATTGCCTGATGTTGAGGTATTGATAAAAGAATCAGCAAGTGTCTGACAAAATAGATTTTAGTGTTATGTATTAGGCAAAATATTAGGAAGGGTATAAATGGTCTCCAATCTTTCTAGTTTTGAGTATTACGTCTTCTTGCTTTGATTCAAATTATCCTCAGTCACTATTTGTAACCCCTCCCTCCTTCCCCATTTAGGCCATGGATATGAAGATGATTTAGAGGTTATGTGAAGGATACTAGGGAAGGGTTAATAGCCAGAGTTATATTAGTTCATTTAAGTTTAATCATAAATGTTATGCAATTCACACTAGCATCAAATATCGTACCAAAAGGATTGAACTGTTATTTACTTTTCAATTGCAGTAAACATGGTAAAATGGTTCTAAATATTGAACCCTGTTGAACAAGCATATTAATTAATTGTAACTCATAGCTCTAGATGACTTGAACTTATCCATTCATATTCTAGGAACAAGTCAATGAATAAGTAAAACTTGACTCTTGACAGACTTAAAAGACCGAGGACCCTTAAACTAAAAGACTTAAACTAAAAGTTCATTTGACCATTGATGACCTATGATAGGGAAGGGTCAGGATAACACTTATATAAAATATATAAAGTGTCTAATAATGATAATGAACATATTACAATGTTACACAACATTAGTAGATGCTAATTAAATGTCAATTATTGTTAGTGTAATCTGCATTTTTCATTTAATGCTGCAACAAGCGCACAAGTACCAAAAAGTGCCACGCCCACTTTTGCCTGAAAGCAGCTATGTGTGACTATATTTGATAAATATTATTGATTTATAGGATCATTATATCAACTTTTAAGTGTTTTAGTGTTAATATAGACATAATATTACAGATTTTGACAAAGTAGCAGCCATAAAATCCAAACAGATTTTGAAATATTTCACTTTGAGAACAAAGGGACACATTTGGGAGGGGGTCAAATTGAGAATATTTCGAGATATAAATACTGTTTCTATGGTAGCCATATCAGTTAGAGATTGGAAATTTCTGGCACTTATTAACCATAACATGCCCTACCCAATATAAAACAATGAATATCTGACATACATTAGTATTCTTTTTATAGGGTGGTATTAAAGTACCCCCATGATTTTTTGGGGGTAGGGGTATAAATTGGTCTGAGGGCCGTCTGCCACCCCTATAGAAAGTCCAACTACCCAGAAAGTGTCCAGTATAATCATACAGATGGTTCGAAATAGGTTGGAATGTGTAACCTTTCATGTAAGGAAGGTTGCATTTCTAGAGCACTTCTGCAGAATGGGTCACAGTCTATTAGTTTCATTGCAATTTATAACCCTAATATCTTAAAGCCAGAATCCTTCCTTGTCTTCCAATTTTCTAATAACCTCAGAAGATCCTACGTTTTTTAAAATAATACAATTTTCCATGATCATTTTTATGTCACCACCACAAGTGGTGACATATTGTTATGGTCTCAAACTTTTTTGTGGACGGTGTTTAGTGGTTGGTGTTTATCATTTGGCAGTTGGTGTTTGGCAGTTGGTGTCTGTAACGAATGGCAGGTGTTGACATTTTACATGTGAATGTCTTGTCTTATAATGTAGCCAACTGCAATGGATGTAAAACGGATACAGTTAACTAATGCATTTCTAGGCATCAATTCAAATCATGTGCTAATTTTAAATGAAAAATTTTTTTTTTCATGTTTTACCACTCATAAATGCCATAATATCTCGATGTCACATTCAGGAAAATATGGCTATCAACAAGTTTTGAATTCTTACAATCTGGAAGTTGTACATGTAAGCATACACATCTGTCAGTTCAGTTTATGTGTAAACGTTAATTCCCTAAGCCTTAATACCTGATGCATGAAATATTATGGATGAGTTACATAATATGTACTCGTGCTATTTAGGTTAATGTTGTGCTGTTTCACCAGATTTGACTGACATTTTTAAATAACAACGATTTGATTTGATGATCAGACAGCAACGAAACATATTAAGTGGCCAAGACAAAAGAATGTTATATGATAGGCATTCTAGGGATTAAGGAATGCATTCAGCTTACATAATTTGAGAAATTATTGGCATACGTAAAACCTATTTAAAACAGCATTTATCGTATTCAAAAGCGTTGAGCATCATTGATACCCAGCCCTCTGAAGTTTGAAAAATAAAAATACCTGGGTGTTAATCCATGGATTATCTTTGAAAATGAGAAATATATTTTTGGATTACATAGTGTAATCTTAAAGTAAACAAAATGTTTTAAAGTGTATTGATGTTTTTTGGATGAAAAACATAAGCGAAATTCATGAAAAAATCCCCCGATTCA
Source organism: Owenia fusiformis (assembly GCA_903813345.2). Taxonomy (NCBI): domain Eukaryota; kingdom Metazoa; phylum Annelida; class Polychaeta; order Sabellida; family Oweniidae; genus Owenia; species Owenia fusiformis. Next base: position 4,135 of record CAIIXF020000383.1, on the reverse strand, counting down.
TTCTACAAACAACTCCCTCTCATTTCTACTCGCATTTAGTCTATTCTATTGAGGTGAATACCTGTCTTTATTCCACACATGGTGGTGTTATAAGTAAATAACATGCAGGAATATAATTGATATGTGACGTGAGCGGACGATAATATATATCACCAGCTCATCAGATCTACAACATCAAACATTCAGGGAGTAGATACTGAGCCAGGGGACTTGGCCATTATTCCTCATAATCTCAGTTATCAAAGGTGCAACAATTAGTACAGGGGGGCCATTCAACAATTATGAACTAGTGTCAAAATATATTTAAGTTTGGTTATTTCATCAAGACTATATTTTTATTATTTACAAAGAAACCCCCTGGATGAACACTATTTGAAGTCTATTTCAGCTGATATTACTCTTGAACATAGTAGATCTCAATATTTATAAGTCGGACTCCTTTATAGAAGCATTGAACAGAATTGACTTCTTAATGCTGAAATTGATAGTTTATCCATACATTTTAAGAAAATAGGTATGTCAAAGAAGGTGTTAAGCCAAATGTTGACTTGATAGATAAAAAAAGTAACACATTTCGAATTTTCTCTCTACAGGCCTTGTTGCCCCTTTAAATGCTCCATTTTTGATACAGGGTATATCGCTCGGTAAACACATTGTATATATTGTGTATATTGTATTTCCCTCAGATATACCCTGTATCAAAAACCTTCGATTACATTAAATAACCTTTATATCTTTCACAAGTGATATTCCATGAAGCCCTAAGGGCTAATGGAATATCATCTTGTGAAAGTGCCACATGTTTTCACTTCAATAGAATTAAATATTTGTTTCATTATTCACTGTTATATTCCTCACTCACATTCCTTGAATAATAAACTATTGATGTCTAATTAATCACAACAATGTACTCCTTGGCTATATAAACTTGAAATATTACAGGACCAAGTCGTGACTGGTGAATATCATTTGATATTTAACGGATGTCACATGACTTCCTTTGAATTTCGCTTGTTATTTTTAGTCACGTGTTGGACATGGACTTATCAGAGAGTGAGAAATATGTTTTATTTTTTCGTCAAGTATATGATATAGACAAATCAGAGAGTGAGGATGTCTTATAAACATTGTTATAATTATAATATCTAGACTGCATGATTATATTATATTTCACTGATTTCACATTAAGAGAGGCACTATATCAAAAACTTACATATAAAATGTAAAGAATCCAATATTCTAGTAAGACAGTCATACATTACAAGCCGCACTTTTTTCATTTTATTTACATCGGGACAATTTATAAATGTTATTCATAGTACTAGGGTGTAATATAAAATGAAATGTGATCGTGAAACATTGACAAATAATGATTCAATCTTGTTGAGCCAGTTGATTTCTACGGGGACCTCAGAAATGAACAAATATTATAACTCCGAGTTATAATTTCTACGGCGACCCTGCGGCCTGTAAAAAACTGGATACGCCGTACGGAGGCCTCAAGGCGAGCGTAGTTTTTCTACGCTCGCCGCAAAAATTCACTGATTTAATTGATCTGCGATCGACGCACGGCCTCCGTACGACAAATGTGACTGGGGTGTAAGAGTATCGTAATAATGCAAATGCGTATTACAGTATATGCTAAATTAAATAACACTCGTGTATGCATAGGGATTTTCAATTTGTATTGATTTTGCTAGAAGAAGCTGAGCAATATAATGGCTAACTGGCTCATTATATATTATCTAGATTCTAAGATACTACTACAGGCTCTACAGAAAATATATAAATCCTTTTTGAATAATATTTACAACAAGACAACAGGTGATTACGTAAAGTGTAATGTAACTTTTAAATTTACTATACGCACCTTATTGGGTTGTTTTGGTTTATATCACAAGCCAAAAACTTTCCTGTTATCTCAAAATCTGCTAGGAACTATACCATTGGATTACATGGGAAATTCTTGAAAGAGAAAAATCTTGGGATTAAAGAGAGAATCAGATCTACCAAGCAGGCCAACAAAAAATTGTTTCAATTTTAGAATATTTTTGGCTCATGTCATTCCTTGTTATGTCTGTTCTCTAAAAATCAAAAAGTGCATATTCAAGGAAAGCTAAAGATTTTTACAATAATGTATTATTTTCTATTAGAGTGGTTACCATTCTTATTATTTGGGAGAATTTAATCATTTTCCACCCATGTTTGCACTTTGAATCATTAATAACTTCACCAATTTATAACATATTGTGAATCTTTTGGGAGATATTGTATTTGATATTGTCAGGAATAGATTGGTAGGTCAATTATACGTGTTGCATGTAATTTTGTCACCCCCTATAGATCTTATTCTGCCTTTAAGGAAGGGGTACCATTTACACAATTTGAGAAATTATTGACAAACATGAAACCTATTTAAAACAGCATTAATATTATTCAAAAGCGATCGTAATAGTGATTCCCACTCTGAAAAATAACTTTACCTGGGTGTTAATCCATTGCTAATCCTTGAAAATGAGAAATAATTTTGAGGATTTTATGGTGCAATCTTATAGTCAATAAAATGTTTTAAAGTGTTTGATGTTTTTAGATGAAAAACACAAGCGAAATGCATGAAAACGCTCCCCAGATTCATTCTACAAACAACTCGTGGTCCTTTCAGAATTATTTAGTTCATTCAATGTGAATTCTGTTGTGAAAGTTTGATAATAATTACTACAGTTCTTTACAAAACATGCCCCAAGTGAGCACTCCTCTCAATGCACAATTGAATCCGGCGAACGAGGTTGTTGATGACCCTCCTGCACACATCAACATGGATGGCACAAATTTGGGTAGTTATTGCCTTCCTGAGATCAACAATTGTCAGTTTGTATTACATATTGTATTGAGATATCCCCACAGGAAAAAGTCTCGATGCAATTGTGCATAGAGAAGATCATTTTCACAACAAAATTCACATTGAATGAACTTGATAATTTATTTATTATTTTTAATTTTAATTTTATTATAGTGTCATGAGTTAAAATACAATTACATATTATATAAAACAATAGTACACTGTTAAAATCACCCCAGGCCCCCTATGGGCCTATAAGACACTTTTGTAAAAACATATTAATCAGGTTTTGTAAATAAAATGTTCCCGTCGCTTAAGCATCCGGTCACAGGCTTTTGCTGTGAAAAGACAAATTCTGTCATTAGACATTAAACACTGAAATTTACTCTCTTCATCTAAATTCATGAAACCAGTTACAATAGTAGAAACGTTTGCATACAAGTCTAAACGGATGTCTTCATAACGAGAACAGTTCAGAATTACATGTCTTTCGTTTTCAATTAATAATACTGAAATATTAGGTAAAATATGCACGATTGGCCAAGTTGTTCAACTCTTCTTCAGTCCTGTTTTTGGACACCATAATACAATGGTTTGGGCTAAACCTTACCTGAAGATCATTATGACATTGTAGGATATCGGTAAAAAGTCTTTAAAAATAAACATTTGGGTTGTAGCATACTTTAAGATTCAAACATTTTCAGGCTTTGATCCAATGATCCAGTTGAAGAAGGGTGTTAATATTCCAAGGGGAGTGCAAGTGCCTAAAGTTTTTCTCTGACTGTTCTTGGGCTAATGTTAACATAGAGCTTTTCATCAAAGTCACTCATTTGCATGTATGGAGTCTCCAATTGTAGAATACCTTCCATCTTGGGTACAAGATCAGAGAATGTAGGTCGTGTAGCAGCATCCTGGCTCCAGCACTCTAGGATCACATCATATCTGTCATAAAAATAACTTACAACTTTATATTGCTTGACTAAACTTTAGTGACACTTCCTTAGTAAAACAGTGGTTCGGTGCATCATCATTTCTAATACAAAATAAAATAATTAATAAACTCGACACAGATATTTAAGGATTGTACAATTGAAGGGCGGGTACAGTAGTGTGATCGGCGTGTGTACAACGGTTATTTGTTTTTCCAAACATGCCAAGATATCATACATTCAAAGACACGCACGAGTTTGGTATTATCTAGTTTTTGGTAAATGAAATTAAAAAATAACCGTTGTTGAACAACCCCGGTCATACAATTGTAATTCTCCCTTTCGCGATTCGCTCTTTGAATCAGAA